>VDFB02000020.1:69733926-69762957 GCA_007258455.2 Sequoia sempervirens
ATCCAACAGGTCTATCTTGTCTTATCGTGTCAGTCCAATCATTTCATCCCCTTCATCTAGGGTTATCTCTTCATCTTTTATCCATCACTTGTCTTTGGCCTTCTGTTGAACTACGTTGCCCCTACGCTTTCACGTAGGCAAGGTCGATCATTTGATCCACCCCCGGGGTTCCATCCATCATCGATCTATATTTTTCCACTTTTCTCCTGGTCTCCATCCTATCTTGGTCATCCATCAAAATCTCCATCATGGTCTGTCGTTAGCCTTTTGTTGCTAGGATGTGTTAGTCTCATGTCTTGTGTCATGTCTCTTGTGTCGTGTCGTCAAGCTACACCCTTATCTAGCTAGATCTTAACAAATGAGATTCACTTGTATCATCAAATCCAATCAGTTCTGAATATCCTGTGTCATATCAATCTTTTAATTGAAGTCACTAAGGACCAATTCCATCCTTTTATATTTGTCAGAGATGTGTTTGTAAGGGATTTGATAGTAATAATTTTGAGTATAAGCCCTATGCTCAACCTCAACAATCTTCATCCATAAGTCTTCTCTATCCCAAACAACTGAAGGTGTTGGAAAATTCCTTATCACATCTTCCCTGAAGTAGAAGGCATGAGGTCCATACCCTGAGATTGACCTCTTTTTCTTTTCTCTGCTAATATGTCCTTCTAGGTCAAACTTTCTTGTAGAAGCTACTTTCATTCTCAAGTTTCTAACCATTATACCAAATACCTCATATACTTCCTTTGCCGATACAACAAAATAATCAAAGGGGAAATTTGATGCAATGATAGAGGCCTTTCAGAACAACCTAAAGTTCTTTGCATCAAAGTGGTCCATTTGCCACATTCTTTCAATAAAGGCCAACCTATCAGAGACAAACTTGGGTAACAAATGCGGCACAACAGGAGTCCCATAGCATTTGATGACTGTGCAATCATTATATAAATACCAGTCTCCCTAATTGCATTCATAGTCTGGGTCATCACTAAATTCCTTTCGCCTTAACAATGCCTGAATTGTTTTGGAAATCCTTTCAGTAGGTGCAACACCCTTTTGCACTAGAGTAATGTGTTTTATGATGTTACAGAATGCAACACAATTTGAGTTTGAGCAATGTAAATGCCAAAGGTGTGTCCACATTTAAACTAGCAACTTATTATTCCTTTCATCCACCTTCCTTAGTTTCATGGCCTTTCCAAAGACATCATATCGCTCATATAATATCATATGCATCAATAATGAATAGTGTATGAATGTCAATGTGGTTCTCCTCTCCTTTAACCTTACCAGATCATAGTGTAATTATTCTACAACTCTGTGGGAATAGTCAAACTAGGTATGCTTGTTTCTATGTTGAATATCCAGAATTATAAACAAAAGGGGTGAGGTTATCCTTCCATCACACCTTACTCCAAGCACCTGACACAACATATAATATGTGTATCTGAAATAATCATCAAACTCTTCACAATCCCATGGTTCAACCTCTTTGAGTGCAAACACAATGCCCTTTTCTCGCCTATGCCTAGGTATTTCACCTTTTCAGAGTGCTACCTTGTGTTTGGCATATTCCTGTTGTAATTTTTCAAAATTAATCTTTTCGTTGGCATCAAATTTCATTCTGAAAACCTCCACAACTTTACTTGCCTTTATTTCCTAAATGCTCCTACACTCAGTTTTTGTAATTACCCTGTTTACATCATCATATCTATCTACAAAATGGAGCATCAAGTTCACCTCAACAAAAAGATTGGGGACAACCAGTTTTCCTAGATCATAACAATAGACATTTTTACTAGGATGGCGAGCATCTCTTCTTGTAAAAGCATATAGGAACAAGTCCCATCTAGTATCTTTCACAACAATGTCACCAATTCCCTCTACAAGGTCCTTGAAATTGGTGGTTAGGATTCCTTCCCATGTAGCCTTCCTACCACTTGCATTGATGTCTAGCGGTTGGAATTTATCCATTAAGTGGGTATAATCCTTAGGTTGGCCCCTTTTCTTTTCAATGACTTCAGATGTTTGAGGGGGTCATGGGAGACCTAATTTTTCTTCTTGGGTACAAATTTTAACAATGAGGACTCACCAGGTTGGCTCATTTTAGCTTCTTCAAGGTTTTTACTTAGTTTGGAAATAAACTAGGTTTGGGATTATTACCCTATTCTTAATAGCTTACACTTAAATTCAAGCATGATTTTACCCAATTAGGAAACTATACTTATTCAAGAGAAACTAGAAACCCTAAACAATTGTTGAAATCAACTCAAGCACCCTTTGGTTTGACACACTAGTTCCTATAAAGCATTAAAAGAAACCAATGGAATATTTATGGCAACTTACAAGGGAATAAACTTTTTGCAACTCCTTCAGTTTGAGCTTTGGTTACTTCGGGCTCTCCTTCAGTTCCTCAGACATTTGATTGAGATGAAAATACAAACTGTAAACCTCTTTCAATGAATTTAACCAAGTACACATACCATTAATGGTGCAAGAAAGCTTGCACGAGTGAAAAATTATGGCTCAAGTTGGTCATTCCTATTTGAATTCAAACCATCAATGCATTCAGGTGAAAAACTCATCTAATGGCTCACGTTGTTTCCTACTCTCCACGGGCCCCATCGGCGATTTGATGTGTACTCGATGCGCTAGGAAATTTCCACGCATATTCCCCCACATTTCATGAGTATCGCCCATTTCATTTCTCCTTTCTACACTAGGATCTCATCAAGCGATGGCTAGAAGGCCAACGATGAGACATCGGCCCTTTATCGTGAATGTGAAGAAGATCTCGACCAAAAAATTGAGTTCCATCAATCATTGTGTGTCCAAGGTTCATTAATTAATCCAAACTCGTGACAGAACAAAGTTGCTTGATGGGAAGATGCTCCGCCAATTGGCTATCGTGGGTTCTCTCCAAAAAAGCACAATGTAACCAGTGATAGTACAAGGACCAGCGATGGGTCAAGACCTTAACTGCATCACTCATCATAGGTTGCTTCCTCAAAATAACAACAAAACAAGTGATGGGTGATGGACTTAGGCCAAAGGATAGACATTATATCACTCATCGCGGGTTAGAAGAAAATTTTCACGTAGCAACACGCAATAGGAGGGTGAACAGTGAGCGACAAGCTTAAACAATGTTGGAGACACGTGCATAAAATTTTTTCATAAAAGGGATCATGCCAGGCTCAATGGTAACCAAGGCATTGGGATTGGTTGAATAACAATAATAAAGACCACAAGAAGGCACTTAAGTGACAAGTAAACTGGTTTGGCCGATCAACATGAGAACATAAACTGAATCAAAGTTGAGGGTGGTAGGATAAATAAAATTCTTAAACTCTAGACCCTAATGTCAAAAGATGTAAGCAACCAGTAACATGACCATGAATTCAATGGAACCATGAAAATTTATGGGTTCCACTAGTGGCTCTGACTGGGGATGTATGCCCCTCGTGGACATAGAAAGATCTCAGATCTCTGGTTGAGCAATCCAAGCACACAAGGATCAAAAGAGAAACCATGAGCTTGTTTGGACTAGACAAGCAGACGCAACAAAAAAGAAACACTATAAACCTATTTATAAAAATTTATAGGACTATACATTGTACATGGAAAAGAGCCTATTTCAAGAGAAATAGGGTTTCAAGAACTGTCCATGTACTTGTAGTTCGAGAACCTCACCTATTAGGAACTACAGGAAATGTGAGTCTTCGCTATGTAAGTCAACAATTAAGTAAGGACCTAGCCACATGGGATCAAACTTCCCATGTTTACCTTTTTCCTCCATCCTTGCATTCCACATTGTAACCATACTTCCCACCTCAAACTTTCTTTCAATAGCTCTTTTGTTGTATAGGTGCTTCACTTGCAATTCCAGCTTCTCATTTCTTTTATGGGTTTCTCTCCTTGTTTCATCAAGCTCAATCAACTCATTCATTCTTCGTTGCATCTCATCGCAAATATCACTATCATATTCTTGTAAAAACTTGTACATCTTAATGAAATTATTATGTGGTATTCTGGCTTCAACCTCATACACAAAATTGAAAGGGGACTGTCCAATGACTTTCTTCGTAGTTGTCCTAGGATCAACCCATAGAGCAAGCTGCAGCTTCAAATCCCAAGCCTTCTTGCTCTTCTCAATCACCCTCATAATAATCTTCATAAGGCTCTTATTACTGGACTCAGCTTTCCCATTCCCCTGGGGATGGTATGGGGATGGATATGATATGTTTATGTCATGTTGGTTACAAAAATCAAGGAATTCCTTAGACTTGAAACACATAGCATTGTCAGACACAATTCTTTCAGGGACCCCAAATCTGCTCAAAACATTTTTCATCAAAAAATAAATGATGACTTTACTAGTTGCCTTCCTAGTAGGAATGGCTTCAACCCACTTTGTGAAATAATCAATCGCTACCAGAATCAAGGTATGTCCTCCACTAGATTTCGCAAACATATCTCCAATAAAATCAATGCCCCATTGTTGGAAAGGGGTTTGTGCTGACACTGGCCTGAGTGGTAAATTTCCTAAGAATTTTAATTTACCCGTGAACCTCTGACAAGCATCACATTTCTTTAGAAACCTATAGGAATCCTTGAATATGGTAGGCCACCAAAATCCTGCCCTCAATATCTTATGAGCAGTAGTTTTGGCCATTTAATGGCCCCCACAAGCTCCTTTATGCATCTCAATCAACAATTTTTTTGCTTGGTCGCCATCAACACATCTGAGAAGCACACCCTCTAGGTTTCTCCACTAGAGTTCACCATCAACGATACCATACCTAATTGCCTACAATTTTAAAGTTCTCTTCTCATTGTTAGGCATGCCATCCAAGCATTGCATGGTTTGCAAGTACTCAACTATCCTTCTGTACCAGCCACATGTTTGCATATCACATATGGGAGAAACATTTTCTTGTTCAACTTCATTAATTTAGTTTACTTCCAGATTAGTTTCAACCATGAGCTTGGCTAAACCTTGGCCTCGTACCAGATTCGTAATTTGGACATCTATGTTGAACTCTTGGATTTTGTTAATCCATCTACATCTTTGACCTGTAGTTTCTTGTTGGGTGAAGATGTCTTTTACTGTAGTTGTTGGGACACAGGCCACAACTATAGCCCCAGTCAAATATGTTCTAAATTTTTTAATAGCCTTAACTAAGCAATAAGCTTGCTTCTCAGTGGCGTCATACTTGAGTTCGACTGCTTGCAAAGATTTACTGAAAAAGGGAATTGGTTGTTCAAAGCCTTCATCATTTTTCTGTAACAACACTCCTACTATATTATGGAAAGAAGCAAATGTAAACAATTGGAACGGCTTAGAATAGTCTAGAGTCTTCAAGATAGGTGCAACTTTTATAGCATCCTTGATGGCTTGAAAAGATTTGAGAGGCTCTTCTGACCACACCACCTTCTCTCCTTTCTTGAGCATCTTTGAGATAGGCCTAAGAATCTCTACAAAATTATTCACAAATATCCTTAGAAAGTTTATCTTCCCAAAGAAAGATTGAATACCTTTAACTTTCTTAGGTGGTGTGATTTTATCTATTGCCATCACTTGTTCATGGTCAATCCTGATACCATCTTTCGAGACAATGTGCCTGAGCAACTTACCTTCCTTGACTCCAAAAGCACACTTCTTGGGGTTCAATGAAATACCATATTCCGGGGCTCTAATGAAAATTTTCTCAATGTGTGAACAATGATCCTCCTCTTTCGTAGTGTGAGCAGTAAGGTCATCTTGGTAGATAGCAAGAAAAAAATCTATGAAATTGGCAAAAGCCACATCCATGGCTCTCTGAAAAGTGGCACCAACATTGATCAGGACAAAAGGCATCCTCACATAAACGTAAGTCCCCCATGGTGTGGTAAATGTTGTTTTGTATTGTTCTGATTCCCTCACCATAACCTAGTTATAACCTAAAAATCCATCCATCATGGAAAGTAGTTCACAACCTGTTACCTTTTGTAGCATTGCTTCCATGTTAGGTAAGGGGTAATTATCTTTCAGGGATGCAACATTAAGGTTCCTAAAATCCACACACAGTCTTAAGTCACCATTCTTTTTTCTAACTGGAACCAAGTTGGACACCCATGAAGAATGCCTTATAGGTTTAATAATTTCTCTATTTTTGCCTAAAAGGCTTTATGTCAGGCTTCAACAAGATTTCATGTTGGAACAAATCTTCTTTGTAGGCCTTTAGATCATCATAGGACCATGCAAATACATTTCTGTATTTCCTTAATAAGGCAATTAACATAGTCCTCACATGGGGCTTCATTTTTTTACCTATATATACCTTTTTGGGTGCATTTTCTGTTCCAAGATTTATCTCCTCTAAGTCATCTTTATGTTTAGATGCTTTCTTGGAATTTGATCTATCTGGGCCATCAAAGACCCTTTCTAATGCAACTAGTCCCTTGGGAATCTTATTTGTTTTCAACTGAATTATCTCGTTCCCAAACAAAGTCTCCTTTCCATCAACTTCCACCACATATGAGCTAAAATCAATCTCTTGAATCTCATATTTTTCAACACAATGCAAGAATATCAAAATGTCTTCATCATCATCGAACACTTGCCAATTGCAAATGTTTCCAATCAGTACAGGTCGTGTTTGTACCTCTATTCTTGAGACACCATCAAACATTACATCATCTATCTTGACTACAATGTTAGCTAGCAAATTTGTTCTGACATTTTGTCCTCTCTCTATCCAATCTATACCAAAGGCATCAAAGGCCTCAATAGTGTCCCAAACCTCATTCCTATATTGTCTCAACCTCTTGTCCTTAGTGACAAATCTAGATCTGGTCTAGGAAACTACCAGCTCAGAATCACCTAGAACCCTTAGCAACTTCATCCCATGTTTAGAAGCTATTTTCAAACCAAGTAAAAGGGCCTCATACTCAGCAACATTATTCGTACAGGAAAATTATAACAAGAAATAGTACTTGAATGTTTTACCTTGTGGAGAAATAAGAATGACTCCTGCACCCGAGCCCTCCTTCAAGCATGCTCCATCAAAATACGTGGTCCAAAGGTTGTCCTCATGTGTTGTTTCTTGGATTGTGTTGTCCTCAATCCTGAAAGTGTCCAAACCAGTATCTACAAAAATGATCCTTACTAGTTCATCTAGTTCCTCAATGTGTTCAATCATATGAGGAGCTCTATGTTCCCTAGTAACCTTGACATCTTTTTGGTTAATAGAAATTGTGGCAAATGACAAACCACATTGAATACTCCCTCCCATGGAAGCACTCCAATGTCTAGACAACAACATTCCATAGGTTGGTGGGATGTCCACCATCGTGACACTCATATATAACTCCATTTTATGAAAGGCTACCAATTTATATGGAACTTTATTAATCACCCCAATAACAAGAACCTCCCTTGAATCCATGGTGTATCATTTCCCATATGTACTATCAACTTTCAAGCCCATTGCTTCCATAATCTTCACTGGCATTACATTATTCAAAGCCCCTGAGTCCATCATGCAATTCCTGAGCAATTTACCATCAATGATCAAGCTTAAGAAAAATAGATTCACATGACTCGGATTAGCAATAATAGTATTTCCGAGATGCACCTCGGGATTTTCATTGATTACTACTTCGGCCTGAATATTCTTCTCTTGGTTGGTGCTTGCTTCAGGTTGATGGACTATCATTTTATCATTCCCACTAGCAACAACACTATTAATAAGGGCAACAGTTTTGTTCTTATGCTCATCTATCTGCATCATCTCTAAGAATGGGACTGTGACTTTAACTTGTGACAAGACCTAAAACATATCTACTGGAGAATAATTCGGTAGTATAGGGAGCACAAGTTCTATAGGCGTTACCTTCTCATCTATTCCTTGGACTTTCTCAGCACTTTGTTTTACATCTTTTCTTTTCTCAACTTGAAGGACAACATCACCATCAATTTTTTCTCTAGTCCCTTTCTTCGCCCAAATTTGCATTTCTTTTCCTTCCTTGGGCTTTGCTTCTTCTTTCTTGCTTTTAGCCTTTGTTGCTTCATTTCCCACATTATTTTCTTTAATAAACAAACTACCTGGACTACCCTGATTACCACTGATAGTTCTATTCCTTAAATAATAATCGCTCCTTGCCTTGGCAGCCAATGCAATTGTATACCTCTCAATTTCCTCATTTGAGGGTCTCCTCAAAGAGATATTATCTGATTCAAGAGTATAAATTTCATAGTTGTCCTCTCCTTCCTCATCTAAGAAAACCTATTGATGGTAAGAGTTCATCTACTGCCTTTGTACATTCACATCACTCCTATTGGGTTCATCATCTAAAGAATACTCTTCACAACCAAGATTTTATTTGGTCATGAATACATTTGTCATTTCATCATTCTCTTGAAAAGAATCATACCCTACATGATTATGTTGAGATTCTTCCACTGATATTTCCATAACACATTGTTGTGAGGAATGAGGCATCTGACAGACTCCACACCAAGGAAAATATTTGGAAACATTAGTAGAATGCTTTTGTAAAGGGTCTAATGTACCTTGAACATTCTTTTGATTATTATTTACTGGCTTCCCATTATGCCAATTTGTATGATATGGGTAGTCTTGCATTATGGGGGGCCTTTCGTTCCTTTAAAACTAAGGCTTATCATTTTTGGTTGCTTTTTGTACCAACCTAATAATTTGATCTAGTTTTTCATCAAGGACTACAACTTTTCCCACCTTATCATTTTGAGTTCCCATGTTTCTTGAAACCTTGGGATCTTGCCTTCTTCCCAGCTTACCAGAGGCTCTCCTTTTATTCTCAATGTTAACCACCATCTTGTAGGCCTCTCTCAAGTTCTGTGGGTTCTTATCCCTGAGTAAATTCAGTGACCGAATCATTATGTCCTTTAGTGATATTATTGAAGTCATTCAATTTGAACTTGGGATCAGTTTGATCCCCATATTGCTCCCTAAAAACCCTATAGAAAGACTCCTTTGAGTCAATACTTGCATCAGGTAACCCTCTGTACCAATCCCTTGCATCCTCAGTCAAGGATTGCATAAAATATTTCATTGCAACATCATCATCCCACAATTTAAAATCTTCTACAAAACTTTGGAAGGCTTTTAAGTAATCTTCCCCACTGCATGTGTTATTACCTGTGAATTTAAGGAGATGCTTCCTCACATTATCTGGGATAGGGTTTGGATAACTAGGAATGTTGTCAAAGCACAATTTTTCGTATCAATCATTTTGAGGTGGCCTCCCAGGATGCACGTCCCTATGAGCATCTCTTTGTTCATCATCCTTCTTATTGTCCAATTGATCTACATTCTTACCTTTTCCACTTCCATTATTACCATCATTATTCTTCTTATCTTCCTCATCATCCTCGGAATAGGAATTATTGTCTTTATTGTCACCACCTCCACTACCCTTGTTACCACCCCCTCCTCCACTAGGGGTATGTCCCCCAGACTTATTCTTGTGAGATCCACTATCATTCTTCCCAGAGCTTGAAGCTTTCGAAGTTGGTATTGACATTTTGAGGAATACAATCTTTCTAGCCATTTTTGCATTGTTCTCTTCAATTTTAGCCTTCTTTAAATCTTCCTACAATTTTTCATTTACCAACTACAATTTCATGAGCTCAGGAGTTGAGGGTGTAGCAAAAAGATTAGGATCAACTTTAGGGTTATTAACAGGAGTTTTGGTAGCTGAGGTACGGGTATTTGTGTTGGTATTGGTATTAAATGTATTGAAAGGATTCTTCTAGGAATGATCTATGGGTTTTTTCCCATGGTCTAAGAATGATGTTTTCTTAGGAGGATCAAAGGTTTTAGTATTAGTAATAGTTGTTGTATATGTACTAGCAACAGAAGTTCCCATCTGAATTGTTGCTATTGGAACTTTAGGGATGCTTTGGAATGCTATTTTAGCAGCCTTCTCTTTAGAAGCTTTACGTTTAACAACATTCTCTTATTTTCTCAACCCTTTCTCTCCTAACATCCCTTTCGAGCTACTTAGCTCTAATTTTGTCCTCCTTTTCCTTCAAGGCTTGTAATCTCTTCTTTTCTTCTTGCGCGGCAAGCCAATTTTCCTCCTCTTCCAAGGCTTGCATATCCTTGTCTATATCTTCCTCATTTTTGAGGAAATCTCCATATTCACTTGGGGTTGGGGTGTGAAAAGTTTGGTTGACTAGATCTTCCTCAAGGAGAGTATGTATTTCTAGATTGGGAAGCTCTCCCCTTGGATTAAAATTTCCCCCATGAAAAATAGACCCCACCCCAGGTGTTGGTGGTTTCAGGGACCCCTTACTCTTACCTGAGAATTCCCATTTATCTTCTTCTCTAGAAATACCAAGCTCATTATCAAATACTTGTTCAATAGGAAAACTTCCTTGACCTCCCTCAGGTATCGCACCATTATTTTAATTCTCATTAGTATTTACACTATTTACTTCATTGTTAAAGGTAGGTGAAGCTTCAACAAGAGATTTGAGGTACTTACCGGATTTAGTAGCTTTCTTCTTCTATAGAGCTTGTTTATCCTTTGTAGGCTCAAGTTCCACCTTTTGCTTAGGATTTTTCTTTGTGTGACTTTTGGTTTTCCTCATGGTGCCAACTACATTGTCACTTTCCTTCTCCTTAGGTCCCTTTCGAGATGTTATTATTATACCGTTATGAGAAACTTCAAAGTCATCACCCAAAATGTTGGGAAATAAAAATTGACTATATCGTGACTTTTTATTTGTGACCTCAAAGAAAATTTTAAACATAACTGGACCAGAAGTTGATGCATGAACTAAATATGATGTATGTAACATTGAGATATCAACTAATTCTTCTTCCAAAAAAGAATAATAAAACCCCTGACTCTGACTGTACCAGATCTGCACTTAAAATTTAGGAAAGCTCCCTAGTAGAGTCACCATTTTGTTGACACTTTTAAATACCAACTAGATCTTCAAGGAAACCTATGGATTTTCCAATTCCAATTAATAGCGACCACAAAGGGGTTGGCCAATGAACGAGAGAAAGAAATTTAGCTTTCCTCTTGCACTTCGGGCTCTACAAAACCTAGGAGGGTGATCCTATAATGTACTCACAATATTCCTTCAAAAGATCTCCACATGCATTGCACATTAAGCAGATACATTCTCATATTAATGACTGTACAAGTGATAAGTTGTAAGGAATTGGAAAATCCTTCACACCACTATGACTTGGAGTAGAAAATAGACAATTGAAATGAAAACGATAATAACCATCACTATATTGGAGAAAAAAATAACTAAATGAATGGTTCTTTGACATGATCCAGCTGACCCGATATGTTTGAATTTACTCAATGTATAGAATTAGTGCATTATCCTAGGGTGACAGGGTCGAATTCACAACACACTATAATGCAACAACTAAATCATTCAATATTTATAGACCATTAAGGATCTACATTGCAAATTCATAACTCAGGCTTTCCATACAAAACATACTTAAAGATCCTATGAATTAACTCATAAACCAGTGATTGCATTAAAGCATTTTAATCAACTACTTGAATTGAAGCAACAATGCAAACACACATCCAACCACGTGAATTGGAGACCAATGAGATAATCTTTAACTATTTCACTACTAATTTGTGAACATATACATAGGAGAAAATTTGCATGAAATTTTCCTTTATCGATTTTCAAATGCTATAACTATTGCAAAATGTTTAAGCTAACTGTGAATACAAACTCATATCCTAAGAATCAACAAGTAATTCTATATCCATTATATGCTTATACTCATAAAAACTTCACTACGACTATCAAAGATCAACCAAAATTTCAAAGACCCTTGCACAATAGCCTTGAAATCCCTTTTATATGATCATGGGAGAAAACAAGCATTGGGATATTGGCTATTTACATTTCATTTCATTCAACATTTTAAGCACATTTCACCTCATTTCAACCCCTAGGCGGTTATATTTACATTTTGAAGAAATGGGAGGAAAATACAAAAGGACAAAACTTGTAAAAGCTTTTGGAGCTCATATCCATATTGTTCAAGAATTCCACATCATCATCCATTTGGAAAAAGGAGTAAAGAATGAGAAAAGAGGAAAATAAAACAAAAGGAACAGATAGGCTGGGTTACCACGTGCATCTTCATATTAAGAGGATATAGATTTCCCTTACACAATTATTTCAAAGGCCGAACATGTACTATACTTTAACATACTCTATATTCCTCTCGCCACCTTCATGGCTTACTCAACATATTTCTCTAGCCAATTTCTATATTCATCTGCAATAGGCCAATTAATATCAAGCAACTTCTGCACCTTTGATATTATATGCACTATATCTTGCATTAATTACTACTTTGTCTTCTTTCACAAAAGTGTCCATGTCTATTTGGATGCCATTGTGAGTATCAATAATGCCATTCAAGAAAGTTAGGTCTAATTTATCATCAACACATTCTATTTGTGAGCCTGTAGTTGTTTGATTCTTAAAGAATTCCCTCCATGGTGCATACTCTATGAGTGTTCCATCTTCATTGAGGATTTTTCCAATACCACATTCTTCGATACTCCTAAATGCTTTGATTTTTCCTTGTAACTTTGTTCCAATTCGCTCATGAGAACCTGTGATCTCACCAATCATCTCAATTCCCCTTATGATATCTAGGAGATTCACTGGAGCTTCAAGGTCATCCTTTGTGTTTGCTTGTATCTCCTTTAAACTATTCAATCTACTGCTCCACTTATTCCAAGTATTTTGGAAAACCTCCTGAACATGTTGGAACCTTTCAAAAGCCTTATGTATACCCTTATATGTTAACCATGCATCTTCTGCTTTAAAAGATGCCTTTGTCAATCTATGGCTTAAAATCTCATCAGCTATACCCTTTGTGATCTTATTCATATCCTCCTGGAGCTTAATATTTTCAGGCTTGACTATTTGGAGTTCATTCTTCATGGCAATAATTCTTTCCTTGAAGGTTTCCTTTTCCTATGATGAGATACTAGCTGGGGAAGTAGGTAAGGTCTTCCGACCTGCACTAACTGCAGTAGCCTTTAACTTATTTTATTCCTTAACCAATTTGTTATGCTTTTCCAACAATTTCATGTACCTAGCTTGAGAGATCTCTGTAGTGTCCACACTCAACATGGTTGTGTGTATTGTTAGTCTTACAGCTTGTAGGGCTGCCATCTTTGAATCCCTACCTATTATCAAGTCTCTTGAGAGGTCAGTCATTGCTCTACTGAGTCTACATCTTCCCGAATCTAGTGTCAGTTGCCAAATAGGCAATGCATGTAGACTAGGACTACACCCTGAACCAAAAGTTTTCTCATCAAAAGTTTCTTCTGACACCACAATACTCAAGTCATTTCTGATTGCATCCAGGGAAATTATTGATGATAAACTCCATCCAGGCATCACCATCATTCCACTATTTTTGACCAATCTCCTAGCTTCTACAAGATTCATTTGTGCAATTTCCTAAATAATTTCTTCCTTAGTATTCTTTCTAACTTCCTCCAATTGGGAATGGTCTACTCCCTCTTGAGCCTTATGTATCCTGTCATTTATTTCCTAAGCCTTGAGCTCAGCCACATATTCCCTAAATTCTCTTATTGTTACAAAAGAGTCATCTTCTAGAAACTTAGCACAAGCTAGTACCCTTGCATCATTATCTTGGCTTTCATCATATTCCCAAGGTACTAGCCTATCATCTGGGAGAAAAGGTTTCATTACATCACCAATATCGGGGTGTGAAAATTTAGACTATGCTCCTTGTTCAATAGGGGTAGATTCAGTGGATGGTTGTTGCACATTCTTCTCAATGTCCTATGCTTCACCAATGCTCTTAGTAGGTAACTCCATAATAGGAGTATCCCCTATATCCAATAGTAGTTGCTCTTCTAGTCTTGTGAGCTACTTTGGTTGACCACCAACTTTTATTAAATTATCTTGTAAAGCGCTTTAAGCTAGCTGCTTAGCTTGTTCCACCTTCTCCAAGAAAGTGTCATCCATGAAGTCACTAAGGACCAATTCCATCCTTTTATATTTGTCAGAGATGTGTTTGTAAGGGCTTTGATAGTAAGAATTATGAGTATAATCCCTATGCTCAACCTCAACAATCTTCATCCATATGTCTTCTCTATCCCGGACAACATAAGGTGTTAGAGAATTCCTTATCACATCTTCCCTGAAGTAGAAGGCATGAGGTCCATACCTTGAGATTGACCTCTTTATCTTTTCTCTATTGATATGTCCTTTTGGGTCAAACTTTCTTGCAAAAGCTACTTTCATTCTCAGGTTGCTAACCATTATACCAAATACCTCATATGCTTCCTTTGTCCATACAACAAAATAGTCAAAGGAGAAATTTGATGCAATGATAAAGAGCTTTCAGAACAACCTAAAGTTCTCTACGTCAGAGTGGTCCATTTGCCACATTATTTCAATAAAGGCCAACCTATCAGAGACAAACTTGGGTAACAAATGTGGTGCAATAGGAGTCCCATAGCATCTGATGATTGTACAATCATTATATAAATACCAATCTCCCTAATTGCATTCATAGTCTGGGTCATCACCAAATTCCTTTCACCTTAACAATGCCTGAATTGTTTTGGAAATCCTTTTAGTAGGTGCAACACCCATTTTCACCAAAGTAGTGTGTTTTATGATGTTACAAAATGTAGCATAATTTGAGTTTGAGCAATGTAAATCCCAAAGATGTGTCCACATTTGAACTGGAAACTTATTATTCCTTTCATCCACCTTCCTTAGTTTCATGGCCTTGCCAAAGACTTCCTGTCCCTGATATAATATCATATGCATCAATAATGAATAGTGTCTGAATGTCAATGGCATTCTCCTCTTCTTTAACCTTACCAGATCATAGTGTAACTATTTTGCAACTTTGTGGGCATAGTCAAACTAGGTATGCTTGTTTCTATGTTGAATATCCAAAATTATAAACAGTAGCGGTGAGGTTATCCTTCCATCACACCTTACTCCAAGCTCACCTGACACAACATATAATATGTGTATCTGAAATAATCTACAAACTCTTCATAGTCCAATGGTTCAACCTCTTTGAGTGCAAATGATGTGCCCTTTTCTCGTCTATGCCTAGGTATTTCACCTTTTTGGAGCGCTACCTTGTGTTTGGCATATTCCTACTATAATTTTTCAAAATTGATCTTTTCACTGGCATCATATTTCATTCTAAAAACCTCCACAACTTTACTTGCCTTTATTTCCAGAATGCTCCTACCCTCGGTGTCTATAATTACCCTATTTACGTCATCATATTTATCTACAAAATGGAGCATCAAGTCCACCTCAACAAAAAAATTGGGGACAACCAATTTTCCTAGATCATAACACCAGACATTTTTACAGGATGTCGAGCATCTCTTCTTGTAAAAGCATCATAGGAACAATTCCCATCCAGTCTCTGTTATGACAATGTCACCAATTCCCTCTACAAGGTTCTTGAAATGGGTGGTTAGGATTCCTTCCCCTATAGCCTTCTAACCGCTTGCCTTTACGTCTCATGGTTGGAATTTATCCATGAAGTGGGTATAATCCTTAGGTTGGCCCCTTTTCTTTTCAGTGACTTCAGATGTTTGAGGGGGGTCATGGGAGACCTTCTACTTTTTCTTCTTGGGTACAAATTTTGATGATAAGGAATCACCAGGTTGGCTCATTTTAGCTTCTTTAGGGTTTTTACTTAGTTTGGAAATAAACTAGGTTTGGGATTATTACCCTATTCTTACTAGCGTACACTCAAATTCAAACATTATTTTACCTAATTAGGAAATTGTACTAATTCAAGAGAAACTAGAAACTCTAAACAATTCTTGAAATCAACTCAAGCCCCCTTTGGTTCGACACACTAGTTCCTACAAAGCAATAAAAGAAACCAATGGAAGATTTATGGCAACTTACCCAGGAATAAAATTTCTACAACTCCTTCAGCTTTAGCTTTGGTTACTTCAGACTCTCCTTCAATTCCTCGAACATTCGACTGAGATGAAAATACAAACTGTAAACCTCTTTCAATGAATTTAGCTAAGTACACATACCATTAATGGTGCAAGAAAGCTTGTGCGAGTGAAGAATTACACCTTAGGTTGGTCATTCCTGTTTGAATTCAAACCATCGATGCATTCAAATGAAAAACTCATCCAATGGCTCATGTTGTTTCCTACTCTCCACGACTCCCACCGGTGATTTGATGTGTACTCAATGCGTTGGGAAATTGCTATGTGTATTTCCCTATATTTCATGAGTATCGCCCATCTTGTGTCTCCTTTCTACACTAGGATCTCATCAAGTGATGGCTAGAAGGCCAACAATGAGACATCGACCCTTGATCATGATCGTGAAGAAGATCTCGACCAAAGACTTGAGTTCCATCGCTCATTGCGTGTCCAAGGTGCATTAATTAATCCCAACTCATCACAGAAAAAATTTGAGCGATGAGAAGATGCTCCGCCAATTGGCAGTCATGGGCTCTCTCCAGAAAAAGAACAATGTAATTGCATCACTCATCACAAATTACCTCCTCAAAATAACAACAAAACAAACGACGGGAGATGGACTTAGGCCAAATGATAGACATTATGTCACTCATCATGGGTTAGAAGAAAATTTTCACGCAACAACACGCAATAATAGGGTGAACAGCTAGCGACAAGCTTAAAAAATGCTGGAGACACGTCTGTAAAATTTGTTCATAATAGGGATTATGCTAGGCTCGACAGTAACCAAGGCATTAGGGTTAGTTGAACAATGATAATAAAGACCACAGGAAGGCACTTAAGTGATAAGTAAATTGGTTCGGTTGGTCAACGTGAGAACATAAATTGAATGAAAATCGAGGGTGGCAGGATACATAAAATTCTTAAACCCTAGACCCTAATGTCAAAAGATGTAAGCAACCAGTAACATGACCATGAAGTCAATGGAACAATGAAAATTTATGGGTTCCACCAAGTGTATGAGAGTTTATTGCAAGTTATGAAGAAGGATTGTTAAAGGAAAGGAAGCATATCAATCAAGTGTTGATACAATATTATTGTAATCTTGTTCTAAGGTTAAATAATAAAAGCACTATTGATTCTCGTGGAGTTTTTTCCCGAAAGGGTTTCTGCACGTATATGTTGTGTCACTTCTATCTTCTTGTCTCATTCTTCTACAATCTTTTGTCTCCTACAATTGGTAAAATGAATTTAAATAGATAATCATACAAAAATAAATTGTAACAAAGAACACTTAATTAGATCTACAATCTCATAGTTTCACAAAGTATTAAGCTACATAATTCACCTCCATTTTTCAACAATGAGATCCCTCGAGTGGCCAACTCTTGAGTGTTTCTATGATTAACTCAGATCACACATGGTACTTTCGCATCTTCAAAATAAATCCATTCATGATACTTCCATTACACAGAACTATTGACTCAGAATGAGAATGGAAACATTTATTTATTCATATCATAAAAGTGTAACACAAAGACATAGCTGAATAGTATTCAAGCATATCATCACAACATAATAGTAACCTCTTTTCTTGGTAGTTACACATATTTATACATCTACTACTACATAAATCCTAAATTTTAGATCATGGTAGATCACCATTGAAAAAGTATTTAACATAATTATAACTAACTAACTTAATAGATGTTTGTGTCATAAAATCATAAAAAAGGCTTTGAGTGGAGTCGTAAAGTCTTAATAGAAAGTTTAAAAGAAAGCATTAAAGGAAATCATTGCACTATGCATGCCTAAATTTCTGGCACCCAAACTTTTGACGCCTTAACTTCAACTGCTTGAAGTCCCTCATAGTCCACTTCATTCTTCGATCGTGCATAAGTCATGTATAATGACTTGAAATCTATACCATCATATCAACATTACTTAGCTAATTTCAATGAATTTGAGAAATAATGATTTATACATCATTCTAGAAAAAGTAGAAAATTATTGATCCTAAAAATAAACAATTAGCAGGGCTAAAGTGGTTGATAAGAACAAAGAAAGGTATATAGCTTATTATAATCATGAGGTTATTTATACCTCATCAGTATCCTTCTTTTATTGACACCCTTTTTCATATACATTGGAAGCTCATCAATCCAATAAGTCTTCCTCAATCTGTTATAGTCCTCCTCACTCTTTTGAAGGTCAATTTTGGTGAGAGCCTATTTGTTCAACTTAAAACACTCTATGATGGTAAATTTGGTTAGTACCACTAAAGGTGGGCCATCAGGCATCCTCATAGTTCTTGTTGCTACATGATAATGTTGTACCAATAGTTTGATTAACTCGACATTTACAAAAACATTAAGGACAACTAACTTTGCCAAGTCAAGATTCCAGGGGTTTGAAACCAAGACCTTAGCATTTCTCTTGTCACAAAAGTACGAAAAACAAGTCCCACCTAGAAATAGGAATAAGAGCATCCCTACATCCATGCACCTCATCCTTAAACACCTTCTTATAACCCTTATTGACCAAATTTGGCAATACATCCATTATTGATTGTTAAATTGGTCTCTTCTTTTATTTAAAAGTTGAGGGCTCCCCTTTCTTACTCACAGACTCACTTTTATTAGGGCTTGCATTTTGTGAATTATGCTTTAACTAGGTTTCAACACCTTTAATTCACAAAGCTAATTGAAACCAGTAACTAGAGGCACTTATGAACTCGACAGAAGAGAGGTATAGATGCACTTACCCATTCATATAGCAGTTGCAAAGCACACACCAAGCCGTGAATCCCTTGTTCTCCAAACACTCTGAGCTTCTTTGAATGATCTAAAAAACACCCAATTCAAAATATATCAGCTTCTGAACTTTGTCACTTCACCATTAACACCCTCATGCTAAATATTTACAATGATTTCTCAACGTATGCTAATTTTAAATATGCACGCTTGATTTGAGAAGATCGAGTGACACAAAGTCTTTTCATTCAATTAATTCTGAATTCATCATAAATGTGGCACCAACCTATACTACAGTCATGTCATAATAAATCAAGACACCCACGAGATAGTGGGACTATATTCATTTCATTTTAATCCATCCTGCTATATCACACACTATCTTTGATGTTATGGTATACCCATCGTGGGGTTGCGGGTTACGTCATGGTTATTTACTTCTTACATCCATCTCGCACATACTCCTACTAATTAAAATGGTAGTGCGGTGAATACTCACACTACATTTCAAGCTCTTGCATGCCCACCAAGGGCTATTAGGGGTGACTTCAATCCTTCACGAGGGTGTGGTTTTTGACCTAAAAGATAAAAACACAAGGATGAAACATATACACGATGGAAAAAGACTCAATTTAGGATATTAGCAAGAAGTTTTTGATGTTAGGACATGAGTGATAGAAGGTTAAGGCTCATTATAATGGATTTTGGGTTTCAAACTTACAAAATTGGGAAAATTTTACAAGTTCCAATTAGACCTTTATGGGCCCACAAGCCTCTGTTGAAGTTGTGAAAGCCAACCTCAAAAACCCTGAAGATCACCTGCATGCAAATAACCTGTCATAGAAAGAAGACATTCCAGAAAAAAGGCAAAGGTGCTCTGAAAGCTTAAAAATGTATTAATCAGAGAGAGCGATAAAATATAATGATCAATCCTTATCAAAGGAGATTGTGCAACCCTAAAGAAACCCTAATAGGTAGACATTTAATAATTAATATAGTTATTAAATGTCACAATATGCAAACTAAAGTGAAATCTTAAGAGAGGAATAAAGGTATCTTAAGAGAGGAATAAAGGTAACTTAATTAACATAATTAAGTTAAAACCTTTACTCTAACACCCCCCTTAAGATGAGCAAGAGTGCAGCTACAAACATGTGCAAGAAAGAAAAGGTAACAAATGCATGAAAGCAAACAAGGGTCCCGACAACTAGGCCTAATCAAGTACTCGAATACAACCAAATCTCTATAAAGTGGAGAAAGGGAGAAAACCTCATGGGAACAAAACTCCCCCCCAAAAGAGAGAAAAAAAAAAGAATGAAATGCACTAATGAAAGAAGGATAGGAGGTGGATTACATGATACCCCCCATAGACAACTTCTATTATATAAGTACATATACAATGGTCTCCATAGGAGAGATATAAAGAGACAAGAAGGCCCCCCCACAATGAAGAAACTCCTATCACAATGGTAGATGCCTGATGTAGAATCCAAAAGGAGATCTTGAAGCGCAGATAATATTCCTCCCCTTGGGAAGAAATGGATCCAAAGGACAATGTCGAAGAAACCCTATGAAGAGGGATGAACCAATCTGTCTCAAGATGTGTGCCATGATAGGATGTTGAAGAATCTTTATGTTTGAACTAAAAAAATGATGTGAAATCCAAACTAATGTGGAGAATCCTGAAATGCAACCTCTGAATGCACATATAATGGTGGGCATACAGTGATAAGCTAATTGTCAAGGTAGAGGAGATGAATGTCCTCAAAATAATCCTCAACACTTGCAGTGTGAGACTCAACAAACAAGAATGTGTCTACAAGATAAGAATCCCATGATGTTTTCTCCCTTTCTCCACTTTATAGAGATTTAGTTGAATTCGGGTTCGGGTACCTAATTAGGCCTAGTTGTCGGGACCCTTGTTTGCTTTCATGCATTGTAGTTACCTTTATTCCTCTCTTAAGATTTCACTTTAGTTTGCATATTGTGACATTTAATAATTATATTAATTATTAAATGTCTACCTATTAGGGTTTCTTTAGGGTTGCACAATCTCCTTTTATAAGGATTGATCATTGTATTTTATCTCTCTCTCTGATTAGTACATTTTTCAGCTTTCAGAGCACCTTTTCCTTTTGTTTGGAATGTCTTCTTTCTGTGACAGGTTATTTTCATGCAGGTGATCTTCGGGGTCTGTGAGGTTGGCTTTCACAACTTCAACATCTTAAAAAAAAAATGAATAGGCAGCTGTAGATTTGGAGCTTTGATACCATGTTGAAGTTGTGAAATCCAACCTCACAGACCCCGAAGATCACCTGCATGCAAATAACTTGTCACAGAAAGAAGACATTTCAGACAAAAGGCAAAGGTGCTTTGAAAGCTGAAAATTTATTAATCAGACAGTGAGATAAAATACAATGATCAATCCTTATAAAAGGAGATTGTGCAACCCTAAAGAAACCCTAATAGGTAGACATTTAATAATTAATATAATTATTAAATGTCACAATATGCAAACTAAAGTGAAATCTTAAGAGAGGAATAAAGGTAACTTAATTAACATAATTAAGTTAAAACCTTTACTCTAACAGCCTCCCTGAGCAATTTTTCTCACAAAGAATCCCCACAATAAATAATCTTCACAAATCCTTCCCTATTTTGCAAAGAGCGATCAAAATTCTCAAGCCAACACAAGCAAGAAAAAAAAAAAGGCCAATCTAAAAATGTAACCCTAAAACTAAACCTAAACAAAAATCCAAAAGGAGGGAGGGGTCCTCATTTTCAATGGGGCATGTGTGCAAGCCACAATAGGGTACATTTTGCACATCCTGAGAGATGCATCCAAATCAATGACATCAAATAAACATGAGCTCGAAACTTGAAGCTATAGATATCAAGATCAATCCAAAAAGTCTTGAAATTGAAAAATTAGGGGGAAAATAGTAAAGAGAAATCTATTCATCTAGTGGTAAAAACCACTTCTTGTCGTACCTTGGGAAAGAACCATGATGAAAACCCATTTGTGGGAATCATGTAGTTAATAGTAAATTAACTATCTATCTGTACAATCACACTTGGGGGAAATTCATCTCATCTATTCTACCTTACATATCCCTCCTATCATGACATCCCATCATACCTATCGACATAATCATTTTAGTCATGCCTCATCCATCCTCCCTTTGACTTTGAAAAGGATTCATGGCACAAATTTAAAACATGATTTGGTAAACTCTTGACATTGTCATCCTTTGACTATACATAATTTAGCATCATGTCATCACCTACATAACACTATACAACCAAATATATTGAATGAAACCTATTATCCCATTGTGATGTAGTCCTTGGTGATCCCCCCTACATCCCTCCATCAATCCAGCTCCCATCCTTCCCATCCCAACTCCTAATACCCCAACTATTCCATCCAATCCATCTCCATCTTTATCTTTATACTTGGCTTTTAAGCTTACCTCTAGTTCCACCATCTAGACGACAAACACAAGCAAACATTTATCTTAGCTTAATCCAAATAAATCATGATCTCCAAAAAGCTTCATCCATGTGAACACACTCCCAATACAAGAAATCCTCACTTATTATCTCAAATCCATCAAAAAAAATCCATAGGCTTAATTCCTTATCTTGTTGTAATTTATGTTTAATCCTAAAATCAATCTAATCATCATCATTGGGATATATCACTCTCAATATTCATGGTGTTCTCGTCATTGAGAACACTATCATCATGTTAATTATAATGTCAGCAATTTTATCATCATCATCATCAAGTAATTCATGGCTAACAAATTGAATAGGTGCAACATCTAATCCAAGCTTAACCTTTTATCATTAGATCTTAAACCACACATCCCATTCCCAAAATATCCTCTCCCTCATCCTCTTCCCCATCCACTACCTTGGCTTCCACATTGCACAAGTTACAAGAGCATGTGTTTTCTCGCTGTTTATTTACTTATGTGTTTATATTTGATTTTTGTCTATAATATTGATGCTCCATACAACACACCATGTAATGCCCCGCCACACAACCCCAAAGAAAACTAATACATCTAACATTTATGGTACAATTTAAAAAAAAAAAACTATTAAAGTGTATAAATTATTGTATACATTAAATTTAAAAGATTACAAATTAAACACCTAAGTCCTCTGGGGTACACGAGGTGACATTATGTAGCTAACCCATTCATTCACTTAACTTCAATTTTAAGCATTAATAAATGATAAACCATGTGACAAGAATAATACATATAAAACCATACATGCAAATTACAATAAATTAAACATGGAGATATTAAGTACATATTTCCCCATATACAACATAACATTAACAATATATACAATTATAGTACAAGGAAAAATTACATAGTGTGTTCAAGCATTACATTAGTCTTCTAGTACCATCCAATGGATACATATACAAAATTACATCATGAGTCTTCCCAATGCATGTGGGAGTGATACATCGATACATAGAATACATCTGGAGTACAAATATACAATTGGTAACATAAGAACCTTGGATCAAACTGCATTTGCAAAACTCTGCACGGAATGGTACAACTGCATCAAAGGGGACCCAATGGGGTGCATAGTACGTTCCACTCAACCACCCCCATGCTAGGAGTAAACAAGGAAGGATCCCTAACCAAGCACATCCAAACAATCACAATGTATACCTTGGAATTTATCCTGCTCTAAATGTGCAAAACAACTTAAAAATGCAAGTGATAAAAGACTAAGGACACTTCAAGATTAGCCAAAAGAGTGATAAAACAAGAAGGAAAATGGACAAAACAAGATGCAAACGATTTCACCTTCCTTGCTGTTGATGTCTCCTTGATTGGCCCTTGCTTGGGATGATTTTGTGTGCTCCTTAGATGGCTCTTTGAGTGACTAAATGCAAGATTGGATGTGCAAGATGATTAGAATGGATAGCTAGATGATGGTAAAATGAGTGAGAATGCAAATTGGCAGCATGTAGTTATGAAAATCCAAAGTGTTCTAAAATGCCCTTGAGGAGAGGGTATTTATAAGAGAAATTGAATTCTCTAGAGAATTCAACGGTCAAGATGCACCCAACAAGGCCAAGATGAAGGGCTATGGTGGGTTGAGAACCCACAAGCCCTCACATCTTGACATGTGGATGGTGAAGTGGCGAAGAGAAGATGAGGTGTAAGTGAGGTGTCAAAAAGGTACATGAGGTGGAGGAAGGACAAGCACCTTGGGGAGTGAGAATATTTCCACAAAAGGGGATTTCTTGTCCCCAAGTGGGAGTGAAAGGGACATTTGAGGAATTTTGGAATTCCTCAAAAATCTACATGGGAAAAGGAAAGGTGGTTGGGGATATAAATGTGAATTAAAAATTCACATTCTTAGGATGATCTAGAGGGTAAAAGGTGGGCTCCAAAAAGGTGGGACTTGGTCACATGTGGAGATTGTGACAAGTCCAAGGTTCTAGAAGTCTTGGAAGGATGGAATGTGAATTAAAAATTCACATATAAAAAGAGGGGAATCTAGGATAAATAAAAAGGAATTAAAAATTCCTTGGGGGATGGGAAGAGTTGACCAAAGTACTGATTAAGATTAATTAATCAGTAATTAGAAGATAAATGAGGATTAGAAGCCAACTTGCAAAAGTTGGCGCATGTGACACATCCTAATCAAGGATTAGTCATGTGCACATCCTTAATGAAGAAATTAGGAGATGGATTAGGAATAGATGAAAATGACATGTGAGGAATTAAATAAATGTACATTTATTTAATTCTATTTGATGAAAAGATGGAGGTGTAAGGCATTAATTGTTAATTAAATACCTTAGGGATTTAAGTAGACTAAAGATATTAATTAACAGTATTACTTAATTAACTCGATAAGAGGATGTTTAGGATGAAAAGTGATAAATTTGATAAATTAAGTGTCCAAATTTGATGTCTACACACACAAACTGTGACACAAACTAATCTACATGTGCAAGAGATCACAAAGAAATATATAATATCAAAAAGATCACTTAAATCATAAATAACAATAAGAAATTTTTGAAACACAACAATAAATACTCAAATGTTACAAACAATGTCACAATCATATCATCAATAACCACACAGACCACTTCCAGAGGATTTCAATAAAACAACTCAAAGGGAATGCTAGAGGAGAGTGTCATCACATGGCCTTACATGGATTATCCAGACAACCTATCTCAAGGTGTCGCCTCCATCTATACATGGATTATCCAGACAACCTGTCGCCAGGTGCCGCCTCCATCTATGGTTATCCTAAATGCCTATCTCAAGGCGCTGCTCCATAGGGTTACTCATGCAGAACCGTTAACCTCTCGTGAAGACGAGGCAACGATCTTTCCAACCACGTCCTTCTCGGCCCACCTTTAGTCTATGATAGCACTAATAGGCAGACGAGGCATCCATAATTATCTTATTAATGTTTTACTACCCACCCCCTAATTAGTTAATTAAGTTATCACTTTTTAATCTAACTCTTATGTGGGTTATCCTAGCCCTTCCTCCTTTTGAAGCGCTAGCTCCCATGAAGAGCCACTCTCCCTAGACACTCAAAAACACAAATATCCAACACCAAGTGGTTGTACCAACAAGAACACTGAACCAACAAATGGAACATCCGCGAGGCAAAACCATCTCGCCAAAATCATATGAAACAACATCCATAAAACGATACAACCCATGTGTAAACTCAAATCACAACCATAGCCAAAACATAGGCGAAATATCAAATTACAAGATCAAATATAAAACATCAATTTCCCCAGCTCTGGAAGTCCCTAAAAGGTAGCTTAAGCTCCTACAGAAGGATAAACTAACTCAAAGATTTTCCCCACAATACAAAATCCCAATTAAGTGAAAACCATAATTGATTCAACGAATAATCTCGAGAGTACACAATTATGTTAAACAATGCCATACAACACATTTCAAAACACAATAATTTCATCACATAAATAAATAAATTAACTACTTGAGAATATTCAATTTAATTCAAAGCACATAGTTTATTTCTAATTTCCTCGATTATAGCAACTTTTTAAAAATTATCTAATTAATTCCATAATTTCCACACATATAATCATTTATATATATATATATAAATAGATCATCTATTAAAAATCATGCTTTTAAATCATATTATAAAAATGCCATTACACATCATTGTTACTTACAGCAGTTTATTATATATACATATATATTAATATACATACATATATATATATATATATATTTATAACATATAAATTTCATATAAACGAAAACAAATTAAAATAAAATTGAAATTTAAAAGAACCCCCTTTTTTTTTAACACATATCGCACGTAGTGTGAGGTACTGCATACCTCCACTGTGGGGAGGCCGTAGCCCCCACACGATTGTGTCTAGCAGCCTATGGTGGTTGCGTACAGTCTTCCATAGGGGGTTGTGGGTGGTACAGCTTCGGCCGACCACCACCCCCAATATAATTTTTTTATATATATATTTTTAATTTTATTTTTTATTATTTTTTTTATATTAAATTTCATTCAAAAACAAAAACACCATATATATTCAGAATCCATACTGTAACAAAAGGAATATATATATATATATAATTGTCCAAATAACACAAAATAAATAAACAAATAGGATGAAAACCAGTCCAATTCATTTTCCTTCAATAACAGAAAAATATGGGTTTAATACCCTAATAAATTGATTTCCTTTCAAATCAAGAATTTTAGCAACAAGATTTATTGAAGAAATTCAGAAGATTTTTCAATAGATTTCTAAAGAACACTAAAAGATTTAACACAAACAATATTTCTAAAAGAAAACCCTCTTTCAAACATAAATCTCAATTTAAAGAATGACAGACATGATTTTCGTTTTCCCTTACAGAACAATCAAACGGGAACAAAAGAATTAATTAATCAAAAAGAACCTGGAATCCTTCATTTGATGACGAATCCAAACACGGTAACCCTTCTTCCTCTTTCGAAAATGAACTTATTTTGCAAATCCTTCTCAAATTCCTTTCAGCTAACTTCTGAATCAATTTTCTATTCTTTTCTTATAGAACAATTTTAACAGAGAAGCATAAAAACCTATATTTTTCTTTTCCAGCCAAAAACCAAAAAAAAACCCCCTCTGTGTGTGTGTAGAAGAACTTCTATATCTCACAATAAAATTTAAGAAAAATAAATAAAGCTCTTCTTTTTTTCTCAAAAATCTAGCCCATCCATTGGTTCTTTTTTCTTGCTTTAAAAGCTCACACTTATCTCACAATTTTAATTAAAAATTCATTAATTTCACATGATATTATCCCCACAAGATATCCTCTTTTGATTTTCTAATTTTAATATCTTGAAAAAGATAATTTATAATTATCACCAACATTATTTATTTAAATTAATTACTTACACCTTTTAATTTACAACATTTAACTCCAAAATTACAATTACTCACAATTAAACATATCCTCAAAATATCATTAATTTATTCCATATAAAGTAAAAATAAATTAAATAACAACTAACCATAATTAAAATAAATAAACAACAACAACCAATACAGAGACAAGGACAAAGCCAAAACCATGACATAGTAAGACTCACAACGGGGTGACGAACTTGGGACGAGGACACTTCCTTATCAACTCCTTTTTTTCAACATCATACCTGTTGAGTTAATTTAATGCTCGCCCTATCCTGTCAAAGCAGGTGGAATTGGGACTTTATTCTTGCAATTCCTGCATACAAACAAACATCAAGTAACATGTAAATCTTCATTGCAAACACACTGTGAAAGGAAATCGCGGGGTAGCAGGGCACTCGCAAGCGAGTGATGCTACTCCGTCCTTTCACCAAGACTCACTAGCAAATACATCAAAAACCATACCAACATAGAATCACAACATCACCACATCTAGTATTAAAGAAAACCATAGCATAACCAGATAATATAACCACCACATAATGTATCATCAAACATCATTAGTAATGTCAAGTGTTGCAAACCAACCAAACTATGAATCCACACACAACTGAGTAGGTGAACTAATCACCATCACAAACCAAGTACCAAACCAACACATAAGAGTATCAACAACATAAGGGGTATTACACACCATCACAATCACTATCATTATCCATATGTTGGTGCACCTTGAAAATGTTCCTAGTGGATCACTAGGCTAATTGCAACACGTGTTCTCATGTTAGTCTATACATACATGGTGGACCATCATCATTTCCATTATATCATGGTGTATAATACCAAGTGTTACAAATAATAATAGGATGCTCTTTACGTAAATATTACTTCTACAACATTCATTGCTTCCATCATCACCAACCTCTATATCCTTATGTCCATTCATCATTCATCCTTTTTAAATCTCTTCTTCTACCATCAATTTCATCTATTTCAAGATTATGTTTGTGTTCCTTGAACCCACTCATTCTCTCAAGAGGGAATCTCATCAACCAATCCAATTCCAAATCCCAACCTATCCCAAGCATTGAAATATATTTTGAATCCACTCTTAATCAATAAAATCAATCCAATTCAATCAATCACATCCAATCAAATTATTCCTATCCCCATTTTGTTCTCATTGACAACAACATAATCCTTACATTGTTTTTATTTTTAATAACACTTTTAATCCATAATTTTTAATCAACCAAATCATTAATCTTTGATGCTTTGGGCATCATCCTTCATCAATCTCCTCACCTCAAGTTCCACATTGTTTCCATTCTTTCTTATGGCCAAGGCAATTTTCCACCTAATCCTTAATATTTCTACTTCTATTCTTCTTTGGAATGATGCCACTTCTTCTATTCATGATGTCATATCAAAGAGGGGAAATATAAATACCCCAAATTCATCACTAATTTTCATCTTATTAATTTCCTAGATAAATTAATCAAATAAGAAATTATTTAATTAATTATCCTTGTAATTAACCATTATGCCACCTGATAATTAATTAATTAAATTTTTATTTAATTAATTTTCCTTTGCAATTAATTATCCCTACTCTTATTCCTCTCCTAAGGTTAATTAATTGAGCCAACTTAAATAAATAAACTTAGTTCACAATTTTTCCAACTTAATCAAATAATTAATCTATGATTAATCAATTAATTATGACTAATTAATCCCTCCTAGTATTTATTCTAATTTAATATTGCACAACATCCTCAATCCTTGTCCCTTAATCCTAGCCAT
>VDFB02000020.1:69763057-69860590 GCA_007258455.2 Sequoia sempervirens
AAAAATAAAATATATTAAAACTAATCAAAATATTATAAAAATTATATATTTGGATTCTCCACTCTAAGCTCTACAAAAGGGTATTTTTATTTTTTGCAGAAAGATCATTTTGACTAGAGAAATAGTCTGTCAAAGTTGAATGTTTCAGAAAATTTTAAAAAATGATGAGTTGGCTACCATGTAGGATGCCAACTAGACATTTATGGCCGAGAGGGTATCGGTCGAATGTTTCGTCTGAAACATACTTGGCCAAAAATGTCTTGATATTTCCAAGCCATAAATACTAGATACACTCACTTTTCCCATATTTTTGGCCAGCTGTATTTGACCGAGTAACCTTCGGCCGAAACCTCTTCGGCCGAAAATTTGCTTGCCATGTCGGCGCCACATGGTTTCGGCCGAAAGTGACTCGGCCTAATGTCTTCCGGCCGAAAATAGTTCACTCGGAACCATTTATTTGGCCAAAAGTGTGACACACTTTTGTGCTTTTACCCATAAACCCTCAACTCAAATCTATAACCTATACATAAGCCCTAATCCCTCAACCCTCAATCCCAATATCTTAAACCCTAATCCCTATACCCTATATACTTAACCTTAGACAATCAACCCTAACACCTATGATATATTCCCTAATACTTGAGTGTAGTACTAAAGTAGTTATCTTGTTATTTGATACCTAATGTCAAAAATTCCCAATCTCTTTGATAAAGGAATATATTCTCTATGATATATGCCCCATTTGGTGGCTAACTTTGTCTTGTACCAGTCTTCTACATTTACCCAAATTTGGTTATATCTCAAAAAGCCATCTAAATTTTTTGCAAAATTCCCTCCATTAGTGGGAATGAATAATGATCTTTTAGTGAAGCTTAGTTGAGATCTCTACATTCTACACACATCCTTATCTATCCATTGTTCTTTCTAAAAAGGACCGAATTGGAATCCTAGGAATGTTTAATGGGGTATGTGATCTTTGATTTAATCATCTAAGTTCCTATTTCATCAAAGGATCAATTTTAGGATTTATCAACCTTTTCTTCTACCTTATTGGCTTGGAATTGGTAGAAAGCTATATTACATGCTAGATGATGTCTTGATTGGAACCTTTAAGGTCATCATAATTCCCTGACATGACATGATCATAGTTGGTACATAATTAGACCAAGAGGTCAACGTCTTTTTAAGTGCAAACTTTGACAACCTTCAATCTTCTTAATAGAGGTATTTCTATTCATGTATAGTCACCCCTATCATCCATGAACTTTCTATCATTTTTCTCTTATATCATTCAAGTTGAATAGACTTTTCAAGACGATCAATCTTTTTGGCAACTTGTTTGATTATAATTGAACAATTTGATCTTCATATGCCTCTTTTATTTTAGGTTGAATTTGATTAGTAAATTCACCAATGTTGAAGAAATAACACAATTTTCTCATCACTTTCAAACACTTGTCAATGATCTCTAATCTTTGGCACATATAGCCTAATTATTATTTTCATATAATATTTGTTTTGTAATGTATTTGTTTTGATCAAAATGGGAGTTGATTCCAACCCTATGGTTAGCATCTAATTTCTATGCTTAAGGAATGCATTGAAAGTTGATCACATTGAAACATTCAACAAGTTCCACACTCTATGCATGTAAGCTCTCATTTGACCATTCTTTGGTTGTTGATCTCACCTATTTAAAACTAGTTTGAAATCTATGAACACTTGTAACTACCTAATTCCCATCTTTCTAGTAAGTGAGAGTTCATGAACAAGTAACATTTACTCAACCTCAATGTTTATACAAGCAAATTGGAGCCCATATAGGTGGAAGAACTTCTTTCCATTTAGACATATCAAACATTAACCTACCCTTATGCTATTGTTACATCTAGCACCATCAACAAATAACCTTCATAGATCAAATTGACCTTATTGACACTATTAGGGAATATTTTCATGTTCACTAAAGTTTAGTATTGGTTGGTATTCATCGTATATAACATATGTCCCAAGCCATTAGAGTTATAATTATTGAATATTGATCACTTTCATAGCTCTATATTGCCCACAAGTTCATTTAGTCATCTTAATAGGAGACTTTGTTCTCTTCGTTTATAACCTTGAGGTTAATTTGTTCCCTGAAGTGAACATTATACTAATGACTCATGGGTAACATGTCCTTTATTACACCCATGAGTTATTACTAGGGATAGATAAGGTGTGTCCAATCTAAGGATAGATAACTTCTTCTTTTAGCTATGATTTTTTTCAATAAGCATAGACCAAGAGGAGGAAGAATATCAAGGTACTATGATATTTGGACATGCAAACAAGGTGAGAGATAAGTCCTTGATAAATACTACAATTTTGACTCATTGACAATCTGACTACATAACTTTTTCCATAGGTTAATAGACTAGTCATAAGGCATCAATTACTTTCTAAGGAAATGGATGCCACAATAAATACATACAAACATACATATATTCAAACATTCAAGCATACCTTCATACATATAAACATACATACATTCATCCATACATAAATACATACATACATACATACATACATACGTACATACATACATACAAGCATACATAAAAACATACATATATATAAACATACATACAAATACATAGAAATAAATTAGACAACACACAATGTGAGCACATTATTAGCCCTCACGCTTTGGCCTTCTTTGGGAATTCCCAAGCCTTTGGCTTGGATTTGCTTTGGATTTCCAACCCAAAGGCTTGGACTACCTTTTCAATGCCCAAAAATGTGTTTTTACATATTCTACAAAAAATCACATAATCTCATTCATGCTCCCCATCAAGTTTGCACGTGTTTCAACATCTTAAGCTCTCTCTTAGGTATCTAACGATGTATTTTTTTTCACATTTTGACTATATTAAGGCTTTCATCTTTAATTTCTTTTGTTAGTGTATCTATTTTTTTTCAAAAACCAATGTTTGGTATTTTTAACTTTATTTTTAACCGTTCATTGAAATTTCAAATAAATTACATTTTTATAAACTAGAGTCCATTCTACACATATTACAAAAAATGATTTTTAATTCATTTTCAAATTTTTTTAAGGGGGAGAATGGTCGTTTTTTTGTTTTTCAAGATGTATCCACTTTGAAAATTAGTAAAAACTCATATATTCATTAAAAAATTATTAACAAAATTGGGGATAAACTACATGTTGTTAGCTAATTTCTCACTGAAGTGATTTTAAAAATATTAAAAAAAAGTTAACATTTTAGGGGGGCTACAACATACGCTATGTTATGTTTTTTTGAAAAACAGGACCAATTTGTGTGGCCCCCCTTTTTTGAACCCCTTAATCTCTAACATTTTTTTTAAATAGTAGTTTAGAAAGAAGATTCAGAGCACTATGACCCTTGTTTTTTTTACATCTTAAATTTTTGAGTCTAACTATCCTCAATTTCTCATCCAAGGTCAATATTTCCTGATTTCTGAAAAAAGAAAGTGGCCACTTAAGACCCCTTTTTGGCCCCCCATCTTTGTGTACTTACCCATCTCCATTTTAGAAATTTAAATGTTACTCTTAGAATCCACATGACTTTAGATCGTGCAAAACTGACCCTAGAATCACCCTGTATAAACCCTAAAACATAATTGATCTATGGCATGACTCTTCTCACAAACCTGGCAAGTGTCAATTTTTTCCAAAGGACATTCTCTTAATAGATGTTTGTTTCGACACCTAGGACAATAGATGGATAAGGTCTCAGGATTATGTGGTTTTTCCTGTATTCCATCTAGCGTGGTGTTTAACTGAACAAGAATCTCAGTTTTGAGATTTTTTATTTCCTCACGCAGTTTACCTATTTCATTGGAACCTCTAAAAAGAGTAGATTTATGAATTCCTCCTTGAGTACGGGAGAAATTTCAACATAGCTCAATGATATCATTGAGTCCAAGTTGGGATACATCTCCTTTTCCCATCAAATCTAGGCTTCTCCTAGCATCTTCATCAAGTCCTTTAAGAAATATGGTCTTCAAAATTTTCATACTTATGGCTTCTTTGCCACATCATTTAGATAAGAAGATGAACCTATCTAGGTAATCTTTTAAGCTTTCATCTTTGTTTTTCCTCAATTTGAACAACTCTTCTTTCCTATCATTGACTCTATAGTAACTTTGGTATTTTTCCAAAAAGGTAGACTCCATATCATCCCAAGTGAATATTGATCCTGAAGCTAATCGCATGAACCAACGCATTGTAGTGTCCTTCAGAGTGGAGGAAAAGAGCTTCAATTGTTTGTTATCATTTTTGTAGTCATACGTCTAACACAACACTTTAAACTCAAAAAGAAATTGGTTAGGGTCTTCGAAGGATAAACCTTGGAAGGTTGGTAAGATGGATGGTGAAATGTTCTTCATAGGTGTATCATTATCTTAGTCGAGAGAAATAGGATAGGTAAATTTTCACGCTCCCCCTCTTGGGTTAGTTCCATTTCTATGGTTATCACCCATGATGTCGAAAGGAATATGTTCCTCTTCAAAGGTTTTCTCTAATGGCTAAGGTTTAGGGGTATGCAAAGGAATGCTTTCCTCTACAAATATTTTCTCTAGTGGTTGAGGTTTTGGTGTATACTGGGAGGTCTCAGGTTGATCCTGTTTGATAATTCTTCAATAAGTTCTTTAGCTGAGACTTCTACCTCCCTGCTTGTGGTTGGATCATCCTTTGAGTGGGTTTTTGGTATGAATCTTCTATGTGAACCTTGTTTCTTGACCATGCAGAAAAAGAAGCTTGGAAACTATTTTTCCTAAAAGAGGCATCCAACCAATCTCCTATTAACACTAGAAAAGGAATGGTCTCTGACAACAATGCCAAAATGTGACAGGATGTCCTGAGGTCCTAACACTTTAGTTAAAAATATATCAATTATGTCGACCGAGTAGTGTTCAAAGGTTGTATGCAATAGGGGATGTCTTGGCCATCTCTCTTAGATTTTATAAATGCTTAAAATGGTTGTAAATAAAAATTAAACTAGAAAACATGAAATTGTTTAAACTAGAAAACATTCAAATTCCTATTCTAGAAAGCATGCAAATTTCCTAGGAACTAACACTTGCAATTAAACTATGAAATCTAAATGAAGGAAACTAATGGCTAACAACTAACTGCTAACAAAGAATATACTTAACAACTGGTAACTAACAACAAGAGTGAGTGCTCTAGAATTTCCAACTGAAAAAAACTTAAAGATTGCAAACTTAAAACTATGACCTTCAGGAACACATGACAGAGCTCGACACAAAATAACATTCATCCAAATTTAACATGTACAAAATGAAAGTAACCATATTAACAAAAGGAATACTTATCTACTCTATGAGTGTTGGGAATAGGATTCCATTTAATTGCAATCCTAAACATATTTCATGTATCTCTTAAGTCCTTGGAAAGTTGTCCCCAACACTAGGATTAGAAAGAGATTAAATTCGAATGAAATGAACATGTAAATTGACATTTGTGATTATTCCTAAATGATAGGAACATGTGGGGTGTCCAAGAAGAGCTCCAAAATAGGAGCACATGGGGTGCCCACATGGAAGGTGGAACCCACCTTGCTTAAGTTTACATTAGTGGAGTTCAGTTCAAAATTCAGTTCGGTTCAATTCAATATCAATTCAGTTCAATTTAGTTCAGTTATGGTTCAGTTATCTTCAGTTGCATGTAGTTAGTTTCAATTGAATGCTAGTTGACTTGAGTTGACTTGAGTTGCATGACTAATGACTTTAGTTGCATGACAAATAATAGGTGATACATTCAGTTAAGTGGGGATGATCAATCATGCATAATGTTTGCATGAATTGATGGAGAGATATGTTTTAGTTAATTAAGATTGACTTGGACCCACCTTGAGTGCCCAAGTTGGAATCTTTGAGTTAACACCTTTTGCATGAGAAGATATTTACAAGGCTCAGTTAAGTGGGCCCATTCTTGGGTGCCAACTTTGAGGTGATGCTTGCAAGATATTTTCTTGACCAACAATCAATTAAGAGTTCAGTTTGGGGCGCCTAAATTGAGAAGACTTTGGTTTTGACTTCATGTTTTAGTGTGGAACTCTACTTGCACAATCTATGTGTAGATTTTTGAGAGGAGCTTTATGTTCTTGTATTTGATAACTCTTATGATTTTTCATGCTCGTTAATTGTCTATTTATTGCAACAATTACATCAAAGTTGATAGCAGGTTAGTAGGTTGAGCTTGTGCATGTGTGAGGTTTTGAAGCATGGCATGGGATTTGTGGATTCATGCTTAGTCACTTGGAATGCATGGATAGCTTGTGCTACAGAAAGTTTTATTGGCTCTTTTAAATACCAACCAAATCTTCAAGGCATCCTATGAATTTTCCAATTCTAATGATTAGCGACCACAAAGGGGTTGGCCAATGAATGAGAGAAAGCAATTTAGCTTTCCTCCTGCACTTTGGGATCTAAAAAACCTAGGAGGGTGATCCTACAATGTACTCACAATATTCCTTCAAAATATCTCCACATACATTGCACATTAAGTAAATAAATTTTCATATCAATGACTCTACAAGTGATAAGTTATAAGGAATTGGCAAATCCTTCACACCACTATGACTTGGAGCAGAGAATGGACAATTGAAATGAAAACCATAATAACCATCACTATACTGGAGACAAATTTAACTAAATCAATGGTTCTTTTACATGATCTAGCTAACCCAATATGTTTGAATTTACTCAATGTGTAGAATCAGTGCATTATCCTAGGGTGACAGGGTTGAATTCACAACACACTATATTGCAACAACTAAAGCATTCAATATTTATAGACCATTAAGGATTTAGATTACAAATTCATAACTCAGGCTTTCCATACAAAAAATACTTAAAGATCCTATGAATTAACTCATAAACCAGTGATTGCATTAAAGCATTTTAATCAACTACTTGAATTGAAGCAACAATGCAAACACACATCCAACCACGTGAATTGGAGACCAATGAGATAATCTTTAACTATTTCACTGCTAATTTGTGAACATATACATAGGATACAATTTGCATGAAATTTTCCATTATTGATTTTCAAATGCTATAACTATTGGAAAACGTTTAAATTAACTGTGAATACAAACTCATATCCTAAGAATCAACAAGTAATTTTATATCCATTATATGCTTATACTCATAAAAACTTCACTACGACTATCAGAGATCAACCAAAATTTCAAAGACCCTTGCACAATAGCCTTGAAATCCCTTTTATATGATCAAGGGAGAAAACAAGCATTGGGCTATTGGCTATTTACATTTCATTTCATTCAACATTTCAAGCACATTTCACCTCATGTCAACACCCAGGCGGTTATATTTACATTTTGAAGAAATGGGGAGAAAATACAAAAGGACAAAACTTGTAAAAGCTTCTAGAGCTCCTATACATATTGTTCAAGAATTCCACATCACCATCCATTTAGCAAAATGTGTAAATCACGAGAAAATAGGAAAATAAAAAAAAGGAACGAATAGGCTGAGTTACCACGTGCATCTTGATATTAAGAGGATATAGATTTCCCTTACAAAATTATTTCAAAGGTCAGACCTGTACTATACTCGACCATACTCTATATTCCTCTTTCCACCTTCATGGATTACTCAACATATTTCTCCAACCAATCTCTATATTCATCCCCAGTAGGCTAATTAATATCAAGCAACTTCTACACCTTTTTATTATAAGCATTATATCTTGCATCAATTACTACTCTGGCTTCTTTCACAAAAGTGTCCATGTCTATTTGGATTCCAATGAGAGTATCAATAACGCCATTCAAGAAAGTTAGGTCTAATTTATCATCAACATATTCTATTCGTGGGCCTATAGTTGTTTTATGCTTGAAGAATTCCCTCCATGGTGCATACTCTATGAGTGTTCCATCTTCATTGAGGATCTTGGGCACACCATGTTCTTCCATACTCCAAAATGATTTGATTTTACCTTGTAGTTGTGTTCCAATTCACTCATGAGAACCTGTGATATCACCAATCATCTCAATTCCCCTTATGATATCTGGGAGATTTATTGGAGCTTCAGGGTCATCCTTTGTGTTTGCTTGTATCTCCTTCAAACTACTCAATCTACTACTCAACTTATTGCAAGTATTTTGGAAAACCCCTTGAACACGTTGGAACCTTTCAAAAGCCTCATGTATACCCTTATATGTTAACCATGCATCTTCTGCTTTAAAAGTTTCCTTTGTCAATCTCTGGCTTAAGATCTCATCAGTCATACCCTTTGTGATCTTATTCATATCCTCCTGGAGCTTAATATTTTCAGACTTGACTATTTGGAGTTCATTCTTCATGGAAATAATTCTTGCCTTGAAGGTTTTCTTTTCCTATGATGAGATACTAGTTGGGGAAGTAGGTAAGTTCTCCTAATCTACACTAACTGTAGTAGCCTTTAATTTATTGTATTCCTCAACCAATTTGTTATGCTTTTCCCACATTTCATGTACCTGGCCTGAAAGATCTTTGCAGTGTCCACACTCAACATGGTTGTGTGCATTGTTAGTCTTGCAGCTTGTGGGGTTGTCATCTATGAAGCCCTACCTATTATCAAGTCTCCTGAGAGGTCAGTCATTGCTCTACTGAATCTACATCTCCCTGAATCTGGTGTCAGTTGCCAAATAGCCAACGCATGTAGACTAGCACTAAACCCTGAACCAAAAGTTTTCTCATGAAATGATTCTTCTAATACCACAACACTGAAGTCATTTTTTATTGCATCTAGGGTAATTATTGATGAAAAACTCTAGCCAGGCATCACCATCATTCCATTGTTTTTTACCAATCTCCTACCTTCCACAGGATTCATTTGTGTAATTTTGTGAATAATTTCTTGCTCAGTCTTCTTTCTAACTTCCTCCAGTTGGGAAGGGTCTACTCTTTCCTGAGCCTTGAGCTCAACCACATATTTCCTAAATTCTCTTGCTATTACAAAAGAGTCATTTTCTAGAAACTTAGCACAAGCTAGTACCCTTGCATCATTATCTTGGGTTTCATCATATTCCCAAGGTACTAGCCTATCATTTGGGAGAAAAGGTTCCATTACATCCCGAATATTAGGGTGTGAAAATTCAGACTATTCTTCTTGTTCAATATAGGTAGATTCATTGGATGGTTGCTGCACATTCTTCTCAACATCTTGTGCTTCACCAGCGCTCTCAGTAGGTAACTCCATAACAGGAGTATCCGCTATATCTAATAGTTGTTGCTCTTCTAGTGCTGTGAGCTACTTTTGTTGACCACCAAATTTTATTAAATTCTCTTGTAAAGTGATTTGAGCTAGCTACTTAGCTTGTTCCACCTTCTCCAAGAAAGTGCCATCCATGAAGTCACTGAGGACCAATTCCATCCTGTTATATTTGTCGGAGATGTGTTTGTAAGGGATTTGATAGTAATAATTTTGAGTATAAGCCCTATGGTCAACCTCAAAAATCTTCATCCATATGTATTCTCTATCCCAAACAACTGAAGGTGTTAGAAAATTCCTTATCACATCTTCCCTGAAGTAGAAGGCATGAGGTCCATACCCTGAGATTGACCTCTTTTTCTTTTCTCTACTAATATGTCCTTCTAGGTCAAACTTTCTTGTAGAAGCTACTTTCATTCTCAAGTTTATAACCATTATACCAAATACCTCATATGCTTCCTTTTTTGATACAACAAAATAATCAAAGGGGAAATTTGATGCAATGATAGAGGCCTTTCAAAACAACCTAAAGTTCTTTGCATCAGAGTGGTCCATTTGCCACATTATTTTAATAAAGGCCAACCTATCAAAGACAAACTTGGGTAACAAATGCGGCGCAACAGGAGTCCCATAGCATTTGATGACTGTGCAATCATTATATAAATACCAGTCTCCCTAATTGCATTCATAGTCTGGGTCATCACCAAATTCCTTTCGCCTTAACAATGCCTGAATTGTTTTGGAAATCCTTTCAGTAGGTGCAACACCCATTTGCACTAGAGTAATGTGTTTTATGATGTTACAGAATGCAACACAATTTGATTTTGAGTAATGTAAATCCCAAAGGTGTGTCCACATTTAAACTAGCAACTTATTATTCCTTTCATCCACCTTCCTTAGTTTCATGGCCTTGCTAAAGACATCCTATCCCTGATATAATATCATATGCATCAATAATGAATAGTGTATGAATGTCAATGTGGTTCTCCTCTCCTTTAACCTTACCAGATCATAGTGTAATTATTCTGCAACTCTGTGGGAATATTCAAACCAAGTATGCTTGTTTCTATGTTGAATATCCAGAATTATAAACGGAAGGGGTGAGGTTATCCTTCCATCACACCTTACTCCAAGCACCTGACACAACGTATAATATGTGTATCTGAAATAATCATCAAACTCTTCACAATCCCATGGCTCAACCTCTTTGAGTGCAAACACAATGCCCTTTTCTCGCCTATGCCTAGGTATTTCACCTTTTTAGAGTGCTACCTTGTGTTTCGCATATTCCTGTTGTAATTTTTCAAAATTAATCTTTTCGTTGGCATCAAATTTCATTATGAAAACCTCCGCAACTTTACTTGCCTTTATTTCCTAAATGCTCCTACACTCAGTTTCTGTAATTACCCTGTTTACATCATCATATCTATCTACAAAATGGAGCATCAAGTTCACCTCAACAAAAACATTGGGGACAACCAGTTTTCCTAGATCATAACACTAGACATTTTTACTAGGATGGCGAGCATCTCTTCTTGTAAAATCATATAGGAACAAGTCCCATCTAGTATCTTTCACAACAATGTCACCAATTCCCTCTACAAGGTCCTTGAAATTGGTGGTTAGGATTCCTTCCCATGTAACCTTCCTACCACTTGCACTGATGTCTAGCGGTTGGAATTTATCCATTAAGTGGGTATAATCCTTAGGTTGGCCCCTTTTCTTTTCAATGACTTCAGATGTTTGAGGGGGTCATGGGAGACCTTCTAATTTTTCTTCTTGGGTACAAATTTTAACAATGAGGACTCACCAGGTTGGCTCATTTAGCTTCTTCAGGGATTTTACTTAGTTTGGAAATAAATTAGGTTTGGGATTATTACCCTATTCTTAATAGCTTACACTTAAATTCAAACATGATTTTACCAAATTAGGAAACTATACTTATTCAACAGAAACTAGAAACCCTAAACAATTATTGAAATCAACTCAGGCACCCTTTGGTTCGACACACTAGTTCCTATAAAGCATTAAAAGAAACCAATGGAATATTTATGGCAACTTACCAGGGAATAAACTTTTTGCAACTCCTTCAGTTTGAGCTTTGGTTACTTCAGGCTCTCCTTCAGTTCCTCAGACATTTGACTGAGGTGAAAATACAAACTGTAAACCTATTTCAATGAATTTAACCAAGTACACATACCATTAATGGTGCAAGAAAGCTTGCACGAGTGAAAAATTATGCCTCAAGTTGGTCATTCCTATTTGATTTCAAACTATCAATGCATTCAGGTGAAAATCTCATCCAATGGCTCACGTTGTTTCCTACTCTCCATGGGCCCCATCGATGATTTGATGTGTACTCGATGCGCTAGGAAATTTCCACGCATATTTCCCCACATTTCATGAGTATCGCCCATCTCATTTCTCCTTTCTACACTAGGATGTCATCAAGCGATGGCTAGAAGGCCAACGATGAGACATCAACCCTTTATCATGAGTGTGAAGAAGATCTCGACCGAAGAATTGAGTTCCATCAATCATTGTGTGTCCAAGGTTCATTAATTAATCCAAACTCATAATAGAACAAAGTTGTGTGATGGGAAGATGCTCCGCCAATTGGCTATCGTGGGTTCTCTCCAAAAAAGAACAATGTAATCAGTGATAGTACAAGGACCAGCGATGGGTCAAGACCTTAACTGCATCGCTCATCACGGGTTGCTTCCTCAAAATAACAACAAAACAAGTGATGGGAGATGGACTTAGGCCGAAGGATAGACATTATATCACTCATCGCGGGTTAGAAGAAATTTTTTGCGCAGCAACACGCAATAGGAGGGTGAACAGTGAGTGACAAGCTTAAACAATGTTGGAGACACGTGCATAAAATTTGTTCATAAAAGGGATCATGCCAGGCTCAATGGTAACCAAGGCATTGGGATTGGTTGAAAAACAATAATAAAGACCATAGGAAGGCACTTAAGTGACAAGTAAACTGGTTTGGCCGATCAACATGAGAACATAAACTGAATTAAAGTTGAGGGTGGTAGGATACATAAAATTCTTAAACTCTAGACCCTAATGTCAAAAGATGTAAGCAACCGGTAACATGACCATGAATTCAATGGAACCATGAAAATTTATGGGTTCCACTAGTGGCTCTGACTGGGGATGTATGCCCCTCGTGGACATAGAAAGATCTCAGATCTCTGGTTGAGCAATCCAAGCACACAAGGATCAAAAGAGAAACCATGAGCTTGTCTGAACTAGACAAGCAAACGCAACAGAAAAGAAACACTTTAAACCTATTTATAAAAATTTATAGGACTATACATTGTACTTGGAAAAGAGCCTATTTCAAGAGAAATAGGGTTTCAAGAACTGTCCATGTACTTGAAGTTCGAGAACCTCACCTATTAGGGACTACAGGAAATGTGAATCTTCGCTATGTAAGTCAACAATTAAGTAAGGACCTAGCCACATGGGATCAAACTTCCCATGTTTACCTTTTTCCTCCATCCTTGCATTCCACATTGTAACCATACTTCCCACCTCAAACTTTCTTTCAATAGCTCTTTTGTTGTATAGGTGCTTCACTTGCAATTCCAGCTTCTCGTTTCTTTTATGGGCTTCTCTCCTTGTTTCATCAAGCTCAATCAACTCATTCATTCTTCGCTGCATCTCATCGCAAATATCACTATCATATTCTTGTACAAACTTGTACATCTTAATGAAATTGTTATGTGGTATTCTAGCTTCAACCTCATACATAAAATTGAAAGGGGACTATCCAATGAATTTCTTCGTAGTTGTCCTATCAACCCATAGAGCAAGCTGCAGCTTCAAATCCCAAGCCTTCTTGCTCTTCTCAATCACCCTCATAATAATCTTCATAAGGATCTTATTACTGGACTCAGCTTTCCCATTCCCCTGGGGATGGTATGGGGATGGATATGATATGTTTATGTCATGTTGGTTACAAAAATCAAGGAATTCCTTAGACTTGAAACACATAGCATTGTCAGACACAATTCTTTCAGGGACCCCAAATCTGCTCAAAACATTTTTCATCAAAAAATCAATGATGACTTTACTAGTTGCCTTCCTAGTAGGAATGGCTTCAACCCACTTTGTGAAATAATCAGTCGCTACCAGAATCTAGGTATGTCCTCCACTAGATTTCGCAAACATATCTCCAATAAAATCAATGCCCCATTGTTGGAAAGGGGTTTGTGCTGACACTGGCCTGAGTGGTAAATTTCCTAAGAATTTTAATTTACCCGTGAACCTCTGACAAGCATCACATTTCTTTAGAAATCTATAGGAATCCTTGAATATGGTAGGCCACCAAAATCCTACCCTCAATATCTTATGAGTAGTAGTTTTGGCCATTTAATGGCCCCCACAAGCTCCTTTATGCATCTCAATCAACAAATTTTTTGCTTGGTTGCCATCAACACATCTGAGAAGCACACCCTCTAGGTTTCTCCACTAGAGTTCACCATCAACGATAACATACCTAATTGCCTACAATTTAAAAGTTATCTTCTCATTGTTAGGCATGCCATCCAAGCATTGCATGGTTTGCAAGTACTCAACTATCCTTCTGTACCAGCCACATGTTTGCATATCACATATGGGAGAAACATTTTCTTGTTCAACTTCATTAATTTAGTTTACTTCCAGATTAGTTTCAACCATGAGCTTAGCTAAACCTTGGCCTTGTACCAGATTCGTAATTTTGACATCTATGTTGAACTCTTGGATTCTGTTAATCCATCTACATCTTTGACCTGTAGTTTCTTGTTGGGTGAAGATGTCTTTTACTGTAGTTGTTGGGACATAGGCCAAAACTATAGCCCCAGTCAAATATGTTCTAAAAATTTTAACAACCTTAACTAAGCAATAAGCTTGCTTCTCAGTGGCGTCATACTTGAGTTCGAATGCCTGCAAAGATTTACTGAAAAAGGGAATTGGTTGTTCAAAGCCTTCATCATTTTTCTGTAACAACACTCCTACTATATTATGGAAAGAAGCAAATGTAAACAATTGGAACGGCTTGGAATAGTCTAGAGTCTTCAAGATAGGTGCAACTTTTATAGCATCCTTGATGGCTTGAAAAGATTTGAGAGGCTCTTCTGACCACCCCACCTTCTCTCCTTTCTTGAGCATCTTCGAGATAGGCCTAAGAATCTCTACAAAATTATTCACAAATCTCCTTAGAAAGTTTATCTTCCCAAAGAAAGATTGAATACCTTTAACTTTCTTAGGTGGTGTAATTTTATCTATTGCCATCACTTGTTCATGGTCAATCTTGATACCATCTTTCGAGACAATGTCCCCGAGCAACTTACCTTCCTTGACTCCAAAAGCACACTTCTTGGGGTTCAATGAAATACCATATTCCAGGGCTCTAATGAAAATTTTCTCAAGGTGTGAACAATGATCCTCCTCTTTCGTAGTGTGAGCAGTAAGGTCATCTTAGTAGATAGCAAGAAACAAATCTATGAAATCGGCAAAAGCCACATCCATGGCTCTCTGAAAAGTGGCACCAACATTGATTAGGACAAAAGGCATCCTCACATAAACGTAAGTCCCCCATGGTGTGGTAAATGTTGTTTTGTATTGTTCTGATTCCCTCACCATAACCTAGTTATAACCTAAAAATCCATCCATCATGGAAAGTAGTTCACAACCTATTACCTTTTGTAGCATTGCTTCCATGTTAGGTAAGGGGTAATTATCTTTCAGGGATGCAACATTAAGGTTCCTAAAATCCACACACAGTCTTAAGTCACCATTCTTTTTTCTAACTGGAACCAAGTTGGACACCCATGAAGAATGCCTTATAGGTTTCATAATTTCTCGATTTTTTCCTAAAAGGCTTTATGTCAGGCTTCAACAAGATTTCATGTTGGAACAAATCTTCTTTGTAGGCCTTTAGATCATCATAGGACCATGCAAATACATTTTTGTATATCCTTAATAAGGCAATTAACATAGTCCTCACATGGGGCTTCATTTTTTTACCTATATATACCTTTTTTGGTGCATTTTTTGTTCCAAGATTTATCTCCTCTAAGTCATCTTTATGTGTAGATGCTTTCTTGGAATTTGATCTATCTGGGCCATCAAAGACCCTTTCTAGTGCAACTAGTCCCTTAGGAATCTTATTTGTTTTCAACTGAATTATCTCATTCCCAAACAAAGTCTCCTTTCCATCAACTTCCACCACATATGAGCTAAAATCAATCTCTTGAATCTCATATTTGTCAACACAATGCAAGAATCTCAAAATGTCTTCATCATCATCGAACACTTGCCAATTGCAAATGTTTCCAATCAGTACAGGTCGTGTTTGTACCTCTATTCTTGAGACACCATCAAACGTTACATCATCTAGCTTGACTGCAATGTTAGCTAGCAAATCTGTTCTAACATTTTGTCCTCTCTCTATCCAATCTATACCAAAGGAATCAAAGGCCTCAATAGTGTCCCAAACCTCATTCCTATATTGTCTCAACCTCTTGTCCTTAGTGACAAATCTAGATCTGATCTAAGAAACTACCAGCTCATAATCACCTAGAACCCTCAGCAACTTCATCCCATGTTTAGAAGTTATTTTCAAACCAAGTAAAAGGGCCTCATACTCAACAACATTATTCGTACAGGAAAATTATAACAAGAAAGAGTACTTGAATGTTTTACCTTGTGGAGAAATAAGAATGACTCCTGCACCCGAGCCCTCCTTCAAGCATGCTCCATCAAAATACGTGGTCCAAAGGTTGTCCTCATTTGTTGTTTCTTGGATTGTGTTGTCCTCAATCCTGAAAGTTTCGAAACCAGTATCTACAAAAATGATCCTTACTAGTTCATCTAGTTCCTCAATGTGTTCAATCATACGAGGAGCTCTACGTTCCCTAGTAACCTTGACATCTTTTTGGTTAATAGAAAATGTGGCAAATGACAAACCACATTGAATACTCCCTCCCATGGAAGCACTCCAATGTCTAGACAACAACATTCCATAGGTTGGTGGGATGTCCACCACCGTGACACTCATATATAACTCCTTTTTAGGAAAGGCTACCAATTTATATGGAACTTTATTAATCACCTCAATAACAGGAACCTCCCTTGAATCCATGGCGTAGCATTTCCCATATGTACTATCAACTTTCAAGCCCATTGCTTCCATAATCTTCACTGGCATTACATTATTCGAAGCCCCTGAGTCCATCATGCAATTCCTGAGCAATTTACCATCAATGATCAAGCTCAAGAAAAATGGATTCACATGACTCGGATTAGCAATAATAGTATTTCCGAGATGCACCTCAGGATTTTCATCGATTACTACTTCGGCCTGAATATTCTTCTCTTGGTTGGTGCTTGCTTCAGGTTGATGGACTATCATTTTATCATTCCCACTAGCAACAACACTATTAATAAGGGCAACAGTTTTGTTCTTATGCTCATCTATCTATATCATCTCTAAGAATGGGAATGTGACTTTAACTTGTGACAAGACCTAAAACATATCTACTGGAGAATAATTCGGTAGTACAGGGAGCACAAGTTTTGTAGGGGTTACCTTCTCATCTATTCCTTGGACTTTCTCAGCACTTTGTTCTACATATTTTCTTTTCTCAACTTGAAGGACAACATCACCATCAATTTTTTCTCTAGTCCCTTTCTTCGCCCAAATTTGCATTTCTTTTCCTTCCTTGGGCTTTGCTTCTTCTTTCTTGCTTTTAGCCTTTGCTGCTTCATTTCCCACATTTTTTTCTTTAATAAACAAACTACCTGGACTACCCTAATTACCACTGATATTTCTATTCCTTAAATAATAATCGCTCCTTGCCTTGGCAGCCAATGCAATTGTATACCTCTCAATTTCCTCATTTGAGGGTCTCCTCAAAGAGATATTATCTGATTCAAGAGTATAAATTGCATAGTTGTCCTCTCCTTCCTCATCTAAGAAAACCTGTTGATGGTAAGAGTTCATCTACTTCCTTTGGACATTCACATCACTCCTATTGGGTTCATCATCTGAAGAATACTCTTCACAACCAAGATTTGATTTGGTCATGAATACATTTGTCATTTCATCATTCTCTTGAAAAGAATCATACACTACTTGATTATGTTGAGATTCTTCCACTGATATTGCCACAACACATTGTTGTGAGGAATGAGGCATCTGATAGACTCCACACCAAGGAAAATCTTTGGCAACATTAGTAGAATGCTTTTGTAAAGGGTCTAATGTACCCTGAACATTCTTTTGATTATTATTTACTGGCTTCCCATTATACCAGTTTGTATGATATGGGTAGTCTTGCATTATGGGGAGACTTTCATTCCTTTAAAACTAAGGCTTATCATTTTTGGTTGCTTTTTGTACCAGCCTAAGAATTTGATCTAGTTTTTCATCAAGGACTGCAGCTTTTCCCACCTTATCATTTTGAGTTCCAATGTTTCTCGAAGCCTTGGGATCTTGCCTTCTTCCCAGCTTACCAGAGGCTCTCCTATTATTCTCAATGTTAACCGCCATCTTGTAGGCCTCTCTCAAGTTTTGTGGGTTCTTATCCCTGAGTAAATTCAGTGACCGACTCATTATGTCCTTTAGTGATATTATTGAAGTCATTCAATTTGAACTTGGGATCAGTTTGATCCCCATATTGCTCCCTAAAAGCCCTATAGAAAGACTCCTTTGAGTCAATACTTGCATCAGGTAACCCTCTGTACCAATCCCTTGCATCCTCAGTCAAGGATTGCATAAAATATTTCATTGCAACATCATCATCCCACAATTTAAAATCTTCTACAAAACTTTGGAAGGCTTTCAAGTAATCTTCCCCACTGCATGTGTTATTACTTGTGAATTTAAGGAGATGCTTCCTCACATTATCTGGGATAGGGTTTGGATAACTAGGAATGTTGTCAAAGCACAATTTTTTGTATCAATCATTTTGATGTGGCCTCCTAGGATGCACATCCCTATGAGCATCTCTTTGTTCATCATCCTTCTTATTGTCCAATTGATCTACATTCTTACCTTTTCCACTTCCATTATTACCATCATTCTTCTTCTTATCTTCCTCATCATCCTCAGAATAGGAATTATTGTCTTTACTGCCGCCACCTCCACCACCCTTGTTACCACCCCCTCCTCCACTAGGGGTATGTCCCCCAAACTTATTCTTGTGAGATCCACTATCATTATTTCTAGAGCTTGAAGCTTTCAAAGTTGGTATTGACATTTTGAGGAATACAATCTTTCTAGCCATTTTTGCATTGTCCGCTTCAATTTTAGCCTTCTTTAAATCTTCCTGCAATTTTTCATTTACCAACTACAATTTCATGAGCTCACGAGTTGAGGGTGTAGCAGAAACATTAGGATCAACTTTAGGGTTATTAACAGGAGTTTTGGTAGCTGAGGTATGGGTATTTGTGTTGGTATTGGTATTAAATGTATTGAAAGGATTCTTCTAGGAATGATCTATGGGTTTTTTCCCATGGTCTATGAATGATGTTTTCTTAGGAGGATCAAAGGTTTTAGTATTAGTAATAGTTGTTGTATATGTACTAGCAACAAAAGTTCCCATCTGAATTGTTGCTATTGGAACTTTAGGGACGCTTTGGAATGCTATTTTAGTAGCCTTCTCTTTAGAAGCTTTACGTTTAACAACATTCTCTTATTTTCTCAACCCTTTCTCTCCTAACATCCCTTTCGAGCTACTTAGCTCTAATTTTGTCCTCCTTTTCCTTCAAGGATTGTAATCTCTTCGTTTCTTCTTGTGCGGCAAGCCAATTTTCCTCCTCTTCCAAGGCTTGCATATCCTTGTCTATATCTTCCTCATTTTTGAGGAAATCTCCATATTCACTTGGGGTTGGGGTGTGAAAAGTTTGGTTGACTGGATCTTCCTCAAGGAGAGTATGTGTTTCTAGATTTGGAATCTCTCCCCTTGGATTAAAATTTCCCCCATGAAAAATAGACCCCACCCCAGGTGTTGGTGGTTTTGGGGACCCCTTACTCTTACTTGAGAATTCCCATTTATCTTCTTCTCTAGAAATACCAAGCTCATTATCAAATACTCGTTCAATAGGAAAACTTCCTTGACCTCCCTCAGGTATCGTACCATTATTTTAAATCTCATTAGTATTTACACTATTTACCTCATTGTTAAAGGTAGGTGAAGCTTCAACAAGAGATTTGAGGTACTTACCGGATTTAGTAGCTTTCTTCTTCTATAGAGCTTGTTTATCCTTTGTAGGCTCAAGTTCCACCTTTTGCTTAGGATTTTTCTTTGTGTGACTTATGGTTTTCCTCATGGTGCCAACTACATTGTCACTTTCCTTCTCCTTAGGTCCCTTTCGAGATGTTATTATTATACCGGTATGAGAAACTTCAGAGTCATCACCCAAAATGTTGGGAAATAAAAATTGACTATATCGTGACTTTTTATTTGTGACCTCAAAGAAAATTTTAAACATAACTCGACCAGAAGTTGATGCATGAACTAAATATGATGTATGTAACTTTGAGATATCAACTAATTCTTCTTCCAAAAAAGAATAATAAAACCCTTGACTTTGACTGTACCAGATCTGCACTAGAGACATTAAAATTTAGGAAAGCTCCCTAGTAGAGTCACCATTCTGTTGGCACTTTTAAATACTAGCCAGATATTCAAGGCAACCTATGGATTTTCCAATTCCAATTAATAGCGACCACAAAGGGGTTGGCCAATGAACGAGAGAAAGAAATTTAGCTTTCCTCTTGCACTTCAAGCTCTACAAAACCTAGGAGGGTGATCCTATAATGTACTCACAATATTCCTTCAAAAGATCTCCACATACATTGCACATTAAGCAGATACATTCTCATATTAATGACTGTACAAGTGATAAGTTGTAAGGAATTGGAAAATCCTTCACACCACTATGACTTGGAGTAGAAAATGGACAATTGAAATGAAAACCATAATAACCATCACTATATTGGAGAAAAAAATAACTAAATGAATGGTTCTTTGACATGATCCAGCTGACCCAATATGTTTGAATTTACTTAATGTATAGAATCAGTGCATTATCCTAGGGTGATGGGGTTGAATTCACAACACACTATAATGCAACAAATAAAGCATTCAATATTTATAAACCATTAAGGATCTACATTGCAAATTCATAACTTGGGATTTCGATACAAAACATACTTAAAGATCTTATGAATTAACTCATACACCAGTGATTGCATTAAAGCATTTTAATCAACTACTTGAATTGAAGCAACAATGCAAACACACATCCAACCACGTGAATTGGAGACCAATGAGATAATCTTTAACTATTTCACTGCTAATTTGTGAACATATACATAGGAGAAAATTTGCATGAAATTTTCCATTATCGATTTTCAAATGCTATAACTGTTGCAAAATGTTTAAGCTAACTATGAATACAAACTCATATCCTAAGACTCGACAAGTAATTCTATATCCATTATATGCTTATACTCATAAAAACTTCACTACGACTATCAGAGATCAACCAAAATTTCAAAGACCCTTGCACAATAGCCTTGAAATCCCTTTTATATGATCAAGGGAGAAAACAAGCATTGGGCTATTGGCTATTTACATTTCATTTCATTCAACATTTTTAGCACATTTCACCTCATTTCAACCCCCAGGAGGTTATATTTACATTTTGAAGAAATGGGAGGAACATACAAAAGGACAAAAATTGTAAAAGCTTTTGGAGCTTGTATCCATATTGTTCAAGAATTCCACGTCACCATCCATTTGGAAAAAGGAGTAAAGCATGAGAAAAGAGGGAAAAAAAAGAAGGAACAGATAGGCTGGGTTACCACGTGCATCTTGATATTAAGAGGATATAGATTTCCCTTACACAATTATTTCAAAGGCCGGACATGTACTATACTTTAACATACTCTATATTCCTCTCGCCACCTTCATGGCTTACTCAACATATTTCTCCAGCTAATTTCTATATTCATCTACAATAGGCCAATTAATATCAAGCAACTTCTACACCTTTGTATTATATGCACTATATCTTGCATCAATTACTACTTTGTCTTCTTTCACAAAAGTGTCCATGTCTATTTGGATTCCATTGTGAGTATCAATAACGCCATTCAAGAAAGTTAGGTCTAATTTATGATCAACACATTCTATTTGTGGGCCTGCAGTTGTTTGATTCTTGAAGAATTCCCTCCATGGTGCATACTCTATGAGTGTTCCATCTTCATTGAGGATTTTTCCAATACCACATTCTTCGATACTCCTAAAGGCTTTGATTTTTCCTTGTAGCTTTGCTCCAATTCGCTCATGAGAACCTGTGATCTCACCAATCATCTCAATTCCCCTTATGATATCTGGGAGATTCATTGGAGCTTCAAGGTCATCCTTTGTGTTTGCTTGTATCTCCTTTAAACTATTCAATCTACTGCTCCACTTATTCCAAGTATTTTGGAAAACCTCCTGAACATGTTGGAACCTTTCAAAAGCCTCATGTATACCCTTATATGTTAACCATGCATCTTCTGCTTTAAAAGATGCCTTTGTCAATCTATGGCTTAAAATCTCATCAACTATACCCTTTGTGATCTTATTCATATCCTCCTAGAGCTTAATATTTTCAAGCTTGACTATTTGGAGTTCATTCTTCATGGCAATAATTATTTTCTTGAAGGTTTCCTTTTCTTATGATGAGATACTAGCTGGGGAAGTAGGTAAGGTCTTCCAACCTGCACTAACTGCAGTAGCCTTTAACTTATTTTATTCGTCAACCAATTTGTTATGCTTTTCCAACAATTTCATGTACTTGGCTTGAGAGATCTCTGTAGTGTCCAAACTCAACATGGTTGTGTGTATTGTTAGTCTTACAGCTTGTAGGGCTGCCATCTTTGAATCCCTACCTATTATCAAGTCTCCTGAGAGGTCAGTCATTGCTCTACTAAGTCTACATCTTCCTGAATCTAGTGTCAGTTGCCAAATAGGCAATGCATGTAGACTAGGACTACACCCTGAACCAAAAGTTTTCTCATCAAAAGTTTCTTTTGACACCACAATACTCAAGTCATTTCTAATTGCATCCAGGGAAATTATTGATGATAAACTCCATCCAGGCATCACCATCATTCCACTATTTTTGACCAATCTCCTAGCTTCCACAAGATTCATTTGTGCAATTTCCTAAATAATTTCTTCCTTAGTCTTCTTTCTAACTTCCTCCAATTGGGAATGGTCTACTCCCTCTTGAGCCTTATGTATCCTGTCATTTATTTCCTAAGCCTTGAGCTCAACCACATATTCCCTAAATTCTCTTGTTGTTACAAAAGAGTCATCTTCTAGAAACTTAGCACAAGCTAGTACCCTTGCATCATTATCTTGGCTTTCATCATATTCCCAAGGTACTAGCCTATCATCTTGGAGAAAAGGTTCCATTACATCACTAATATTGGGGTGTGAAAATTTAGACTATGCTCCTTGTTCAATAGGGGTAGATTCAGTGGATGGTTGTTGCACATTCTTCTCAACATCCTATGCTTCACCAATGCTCTCAGTAGGTAACTCCATAATACGAGTATCCCCTATATCCAATAGTAGTTGCTCTTCTAGTCTTGTGAGCTACTTTGGTTGACCACCAACTTTTATTAAATGATCTTGTAAAGCGCTTTGAGCTAGCTGCTTAGCTTGTTCCACCTTCTCCAAGAAAGTGTCATCCATGAAGTCACTAAAGACCAATTCCATCCTTTTATATTTGTCAAATATGTGTTTGTAAGGGCTTTGATAGTAAGAATTATGAGTATAATCCCTATGCTCAACCTCAACAATCTTCATCCATATGTCTTCTCTATCCCAGACAACATAAGGTGTTAGAGAATTCCTTATCACATCTTCCCTGAAGTAGAAGGCATGAGGTCCATACCTTGAGATTGACCTCTTTATCTTTTCTCTATTGATATGTCCTTCTAGGTCAAACTTTCTTGTAGAAGCTACTTTCATTCTCAGGTTGCTAACCATTATACCAAATACCTCATATGCCTCCTTTGTCCATACAACAAAATAGTCAAAGGAGAAATTTGATGCAATGATAAAGAGCTTTCAGAACAACCTAAAGTTCTCTACGTTAGAGTGGTCCATTTGCCACATTATTTCAATAAAGGCCAACCTATCAGAGACAAAATTGGGTAAAAAATGTGGTGCAATAGGAGTCCCATAGCATCTGATGATTGTCCAATCATTATATAAATACCAATCTCCCTAATTGCATTCATAGTCTGGGTCATCACCAAATTCCTTTCGCCTTAACAATGCTTGAATTGTTTTGGAAATCCTTTTAGTAGGTGCAACACCCATTTTCACCAAAGTAGTGTGTTTTATGATGTTACAAAATGTGGCATAATTTGAGTTTGAGCAATGTAAATCCCAAAGGTGTGTCCACATTTGAACTGGAAACTTATTATTCCTTTCATCCACCTTCCTTAGTTTCATGGCCTTGCCAAAGAATTCCTGTCCCTAATATAATATCATATGCATCAATAATGAATAGTGTCTGAATGTCAATGGCGTTCTCCTCTCCTTTAACCTTACCAGATCATAGTGTAACTATTTTGCAACTCTGTGGGCATATTTAAACTAGGTATGCTATTTTCTATGTTGAATATCCAAAATTATAAACAGTAGGGGTGAGGTTATCCTTCCATCACACCTTACTCCAAGCTCACCTGACACAACATATAATATGTGTATTTGAAATAATCTACAAACTCTTCATAGTCCAATGGTTCAACCTCTTTGAGTGCAAATGATGTGCCCTTTTATTGTCTATGCCTAGGTATTTCACCTTTTTGGAGCGCTACCTTGTGTTTGGCATATTCCTACTACAATTTTTCAAAATTGATCTTTTCGCTGGCATCATATTTCATTCTAAAAACCTCCACAACTTTACTTGCCTTTATTTCCAGAATGCTCCTACCCTCGGTGTCTATAATTACCCTATTTACGTTATCATATTTATCTACAAAATGGAGCATCAAGTCCACCTCAACAAAAAAATTGGGGACAACCAATTTTCCTAGATCATGACACCAGACATTTTTACGGGATGTTGAGCATCTCTTCTTGTAAAAGCATGATAGGAACAATTCCCATCCAGTCTCTGGCATGACAATGTCACCAATTCCCTCTGCAAGGTCCTTGAAATGGGTGGTTAGGGTTCCTTCCCCTATAGCCTTCTAACCTCTTGCCTTCACGTCTCATGGTTGGAATTTATCCATGAAGTGGGTATAATCCTTAGGTTGGTCCCTTTTCTTTTCAGTGACTTCAGATGTTTGAGGGGGGTCATGGGAGACCTACTTTTTCTTCTTGGGTACAAATTTTGATGATGAGGAATCACCAGGTTGGCTCATTTTAGCTTCTTTAGGGTTTTTACTTAGTTTGGAAATAAACTAGGTTTGGGATTATTACCCTATTCTTACCAGCTTACACTCAAATTCAAACATTATTTTACCTAATTAGGAAATTGTACTAATTCAAGAGAAACTAGAAACTCTAAACAATTCTTGAAATCAACTCAAGCCCCCTTTGGTTCGACACACTAGTTCCTACAAACCAATAAAAGAAACCAATGGAAGATTTATGGCAACTTACCCAGGAATAAAATTTTTGCAACTCCTTCAGCTTCAGCTTTGGTTACTTCAGACTCTCCTTCAATTCCTCGAACATTCGACTGAGATGAAAATACAAACTGTAAACCTCTTTCAATGAATTTAGCTAAGTACACATACCATTAATGGTGCAAGAAAGCTTGTGCGAGTGAAGAATTACACCTTAGGTTGGTCATTCCTGTTTGAATTCAAACCATCGATGCATTCAAATGAAAAACTCATCCAATGGCTCATGTTGTTTCCTACTCTCCACGGGTCCCACCGGTGATTTGATGTGTACTCAATGCGTTGGGAAACTGCTACGTGTATTTCCCTATATTTCATGAGTATCGCCCATCTCGTGTCTCCTTTCTACACTAGGATCTCATCAAGTGATGGCTAGAAGGCCAACAATGAGACATCAACCCTTGATCATGATCGTGAAGAAGATCTCAACCAAAGACTTGAGTTCCATCGCTCATTGCATGTCCAAGGTGCATTAATTAATCCCAACTCATGACAGAACAAATTTGAGCGATGAGAAGATGCTCCGCCAATTGGCGATCATGGGCTCTCTCTAGAAAAGCACAATGTAACTGCATCACTCATCACAGATTACCTCCTCAAAATAACAACAAAACAAGCGATGGGAGATGGACTTAGGCCAAATGATAGACATTATATCACTCATCATGGGTTAGAAGAAAATTTTCACGCAACAACACGAGATAATAGGGTGAACAGCTAGTGACAAGCTTAAACAATGCTGGAGACACGTCCATAAAATTTGTTCATAATAGGGATCATGCTAGGCTCGAAGGTAACCAAGGCATTGGGGTTAGTTGAACAATGATAATAAAGACCACAGGAAGGCACTTAAGTGACAAGTAAATTGGTTCGGTCGGTCAATGTGAGAACATAAACTGAATGAAAATCGAGGGTGGCAAGATACATAAAATTCTTAGACCCTAGACCCTAATGTCAAAAGATGTAAGCAACCAGTAGCATGACCATGAAGTCAATGGAACGATGAAAATTTATGGTTTCCACCAAGTGTATGAGAGTTTATTGCAGGTTATGAAGAAGGATTGTTGAAGGAAAGGAAGCATATCAATCAAGTGTTGATACAGTATTATTGTAATCTTGTTCTAAGGTTAAATAATAAAAGCACTATTTATTTTGGTGGAGTTTTTTCCCGAAAGGGTTTCTCCACGTATATGTTGTGTCACTTCTATCTTCTTGTCTCATTCTTCTACAATATTTTGTCTCCTTCTACAATTGGTAAAATGAATCTAAATAGATAATCATACACAAATAAATTGTAACAAAGAACACTTAATTAGATCTACAATCTCATAGTTTTACAAAGTATTAAGCTACATAATTCACCTCCATTTTTCAACAATGAGATCCCTCGAGTGGCTAGCTCTCGAGTGTTCCTATGATTAACTCAGATCACGCATGGTACTTTCGCATCTTCAAAATAAATCCATTCATGATACTTCCATTACACAAAACTATTGACTCAGAATGAGAATGGAAACATTTATTTATTCATATCATAAAAGTGTAACACAAAGACATAGCCGAATAGTATTCAAGCATATCATCACAACATAATAGTAACCTCTTTTCTTGGTAGTTATACATATTTATACATCTACTACTACATAAATCCTAAATTTTAGATCATGGTAGATCACCATTGAAAAAGTATTTAACATAATTACAACTAACTAACTTAATAGATGTTTGTGTCATAAAAGCATAAAAAAGGCTCTGAGTGGAGCCGTAAAGTCTTAATAGAAAGTTTAAAAGAAAGCATTAAAGGAAATCGTTGCACTATGCATGCCTAAATTTCTGGCACCCAAACTTTTGATGCCTTAACTTCAACTGCTTGAAGTCCCTCATAGTCCACTTCATTCTTCGATTGTGCATAAGTACTGTATAATGACTTGAAATCTATACCATCATATCAACATTACTTAGCTAATTTCAATGAATTTGAGAAATAAGGATTTATACATCATTCTAGAAAAAGTAGAAAATTATTGATCCTAAAAATAAACAATTAGCAGGGCTAAAGTGGTTGATAAGAACAAAGAAAGGTATATAGCTTATTATAATCATGAGGTTATTTATACCTCATCAGTATCCTTCTTTTATTGACACCCTTTTTCATATACATTGGAAGCTCATCAATCCAATAAGTCTTCCTCAATCTGTTATAGTCCTCCTCACTCTTTTGAAGGTCAATTTTGGTGAGACCCTATTTTTTCAACTTAAAACACTCTATGATGGTAAATTTGGTTAGTACCACTAAAGGTGGGCCATCAGGCATCCTCATAGTTCTTGTTGCTGCATGATAATGTTGTACCAATAGTTTGATTAACTCAACATTTACAAAAACATTAAGGACAACTAACTTTTCCAAGTCAAGATTCCAGGGGTTTGAAACCAAGACCTTAGCATTTCTCTTGTCACAAAAGTACGAAAAACTAGAGGCACTTATGAACTCGACAGAAGAGAGGTATAGATGCACTTACCCATTCATATAGCAGTTGCAAAGCACACACCAAGCCGTGAATCCCTTCTTCTCCAAACACTCTGAGCTTCTTTGAATGATCTGAAAAACACCCAATTCAAAATATACCAGCTTTTGAACTTTGTCACTTCACCATTAAAACTAACTCATGCTAAATATTTATAATGATTTCTCAACGTATGCTAATTTTAAATATGCACGCTTGATTTGAGAAGATCGAGTGACACAAAGTATTTTCATTCAATTAATTCTGAATTCATCATAAATGTGGCACCAACCTATACTACATTCATGTCATAATAAATCAAGACACCCGCGAGATAGTGGGACTATATTCATTTCATTTTAATCCATCTTGCTATATCGCACACTATCTTTGATGTTATGGTATACCCATCGTGGGGTTGCGGGTTACGTCATGGTTATTTACTTCTTACATCCATCTCGCACATACTCCTACTAATTAATACGGTAGTGCAGTGAATACTCACACTACATTTCAAGCTCCTGCATGCCCACCAAGGGCTATTAGGGGTGACTTCAATACTTCACGAGGGTGTGGTTTTTGACCTAAAAGATAGAAAAACAAGGATGAAACATATACATGATGGAAAAAGACTCAATTTAGGATATTAGCAAGAAGTTTTTGATGTTAGGACATGAGTGATAGAAGGTTAAGGCTCATTATAATGGATTTTGGGTTTCAAACTTGCAAAATTGGGAAAATTTTACAAGTTCCAATAAGACCTTTATGGGCCCACAAGCCTCTGTTGAAGTCGTGAAAGCCAACCTCATAGACCCCGAAGATCACCTGCATGCAAATAACCTGTCATAGAAAGAAGACATTCCAGACAAAAGGAAAAAGTGCTCTGAAAGCTGAAAAATGTATTAATCAGAGAGAGATAAAATATAATGATCAATCCTTATAATATGCAACCCTAAATAAACCCTAATAGGTAGACATTTAATAATTAATATAATTATTAAATGTCACAATATGCAAACTAAAGTGAAATCTTAAGAGAGGAATAAAGGTATCTTAAGAGAGGAATAAAGGTAACTTAATTAACATAATTAAGTTAAAACCTTTACTCTAACACCCCCCTTAAGATGAGCAAGAGTGCAGCTACAAACATGTGCAAGAAAGAAAAGGTAACTAAAATGCATGAAAGCAAACAAGGGTCCCGACAACTAGGCCTAATCAGGTACCCGAATACAACCAAATCTCTGTAAAGTGGAGAAAGGGAGAAAACCTCATGGGAACAAAACTCCCCCCCAAAAGAGAGAAAAAAAGAAGAATGAAATGCACTCATGAAAGAAGGATAGGAGGTGGATTACATGATACCCCCCATAGACAACTTCTATTATATAAGTACATATACAATGGTCTCCATAGGAGAGATATAAAGAGACAAGAAGGCCCCCCCACAATGAAGAAACTCCTATCACAATGGTAGATGCCTGATGTAGAATCCAAAAGGAGATCTTGAAGCGCAAATAATATTCCTCCCCTTGGGAAGAAATGGATCCAAAGGACAATGTCGAAGAAACCCTATGAAGAGGGATGAACCAATCTGTCTCAAGATGTGTGCCATGATAGGATGCTGAAGAATCTCTATGTTTGAACTAAAAAAATGATGTGAAATCCAAACTGATGTGGAGAATCTTGAAATGCAACCTCTGAATGCACAGATAATGGTGGGCATACAATGATAACCTAATTTTCAAGGTAGAGGAGATGAATGTCCTCAAAATAATCCTCAACATTTGCAGTGTGAGACTCAACAAACAAGAATGTGCCTACAGGATAAGAATCCCATGATGTTTTCTCCCTTTCTCCACTTTACAGAGATTTAGTTGTATTCGGGTACCTGATCAGGCCTAGTTGTCGAGACCCTTGTTTGCTTTCATGCATTGTAGTTACCTTTGCTTTCTTGCACATGTTTGTAGCTGCACTCTTGCTCATCTTAAGGGGGGGTGTTAGAGTAAAGGTTTTAACTTAATTATGTTAATTAAGTTACCTTTATTCATCTCTTAAGATTTCACTTTAGTTTGCATATTGTGACATTTAATAATTATATTAATTATTAAATGTCTACCTATTAGGGTTTCTTTAGGGTTGCACAATCTCCTTTTATAAGGATTGATCATTGTATTTTATCTCTCTCTCTAATTAATACATTTTTCAGCTTTCAGAGCACCTTTTCCTTTTGTGTGTCTTCTTTCTGTGACAGGTTATTTGCATGCAGGTCTTGGGTCTATGAGGTTGGCTTTCACAACTTCAACATCTTCAAAAAAAAAAATGAATAGGCAACTGCAGATTTGGAGCTCTGATACCATGTTGAAGTTGTGAAAGCCAACCTCACAGACCCCGAAGATCACCTGCATGCAAATAACTTGTCACAGAAAGAAGACATTCCAGACAAAAGGCAAAGGTGCTCTGAAAGCTGAAAAATGTATTAATCAGAGAGAGATAAAATACAATGATCTATCCTTATAAAAGGAGATTGTGCAACCCTAAATAAACCCTAATAGGTAGACATTTAATAATTACTATAATTATTAAATGTCACAATATGCAAACTAAAGCGAAATCTTAAGAGAGGAATAAAGGTAACTTAATTAACATAATTAAGTTAAAACCTTTACTCTAACAGCCTCCCTGAGCAATTTTTCTCACAAAGAATCCCCACAATAAATAATCTTCACAAATCCTTCCCTATTTTGCAAAGAGCTATCAAAATTCTCAAGCCAACACAAGCAAGAAACAAAAAAGGCCAATCTAAAAATGTAACCCTAAAACTAAACCTAAACAAAAATCCAAAAGGAGGGAGGGGTCCTCATTTTCAACGAGGCATGTGTGCAAGCCACAATAGGGTACATTTTGCACATCCTAAGAGATGCATCCAAATCAATGACATCAAATAAACATGAGCTCGAAACTTGAAGCTATAGATATCAAGATCAATCCAAAAAGTCTTGAAATTGAAAAATTAGGGGGAAAATAGTAAAGAGAAATCTATTCATCTAGTGGTAAAAACCACTTCTTGTCGTACCTTGGGAAAGAACCATGATGAAAACCCATTTGTGGGAATCATGTAGTTAATAGTAAATTAACTATCTATCTGTACAATCACACTTGGGGGAAATTCATCTCATCTATTCTACCTTACATATCCCTCCTATCATGACATCCCATCATACCTATTGACATAATCATTTTAGTCACGCCTCATCCATCCTCCCTTTGACTTTGAAAAGGATTCATGGCACAAATTTAAAACATGATTTGGTAAACTCTTGACATTGTCATCCTTTGATTGTACATAATTTAGCATCATGTCATCACCTACATAACACTATACAACCAAATATATTGAATGAAACCTATTATCCCATTGTGATGTAGTCCTTGGTGATCCCCCCTACATCCCTCCATCAATCCATCTCCCATCCTTCCCATCCCAACTCCTAATACCCCAACTATTCCATCCAATCCATCTCCATCTTTATCTTTATACTTGGCTTTTAAGCTTACCTCTAGTTCCACCATCTAGACGACAAACACAAGCAAACATTTATCTTAGCTTAATCCAAATAAATCATGATCTCCAAAAAGCTTCATCCATGTGAACACACTCCCAATACAAGAAATCCTCACTTATTATCTCAAATCCATAAAAAAAAATCCATAGGCTTAATTCCTTATCTTGTTGTAATTAATGTTTAATCCTAAAATCAATCTAATCATCATCATTGGGATATATCACTCTCAATATTCATGGTGTTCTCGTCATTGAGAACACTATCATCATGTTAATTATAATGTCAACAATTTTATCATCATCATCATCAAGTAATTCATGGCTAACAAATTGAATAGGTGCAACATCTAATCCCATCTTAACCTTTTATCATTAGATCTTAAACCACCCATCCCATTCCCAACATATCCTCTCCCTCATCCTCTTCCCCATCCACTACCTTGGCTTCCACATTGCACAAGTTACAAGAGCATGTGTTTTCTCGCTGTTTATTTACTTATGTGTTTATATTTGATTTTTGTCTATAATATTGATGCTCCATACAACACACCATGTAATGCCCCACCACACAACCCCAAAGAAAACTAATACATCTAACATTTATGGTACAATTTAAAAAAAAAAAAACTATTAAAGTGTATAAATTATTGTATACATTAAATTTAAAAGATTACAAATTAAACACCTAAGTCCTCTGGGGTACACGAGGTGACATTATGTAGCTAACCCATTCATTCACCTAACTTCAATTTTAAGCATTAATAAATGATAAACCATGTGACAAGAATAATACATATAAAACCATACATGCAAATTACAATAAATTAAACATGGAGATATTAAGTACATATTTCCCTAGATACAACATAACATTAACAATATATACAATTATAGTACAAAGACAAATTACATAGTGTGTTCAAGCATTACATTAGTCTTCTAGTACCATCCAACGGATACATATACAAAATTACATCATGAGTCTTCCCAATGCACGTGGGAGTGATACATCGATACATATAATACATCTGGAGTACAAATATACAACTGGTAACATAAGAACCTTGGATCAAACTACATCTGCAAAACTCTGCACGAAATGGTACAACTGCATCAAAGGGGACCCAATGGGGTGCATAGTACATTCCACTTGACCACCCCCGTGCTAGGAGTAAAAAAGGAAGGATCCCTAACCAAGCACACCCAAACAATCACACAAAACTAACTCCAGACACGTAAAGCAAGAGATCGCAAAGAAATATATTATCAAAAGATCATTCGCAAATCATAACAACAATAAGACATTTTTGAAACACAACAATAAATCACTTCTGAAATGTTACAACAATAAGTCACAAATCATATCATTAATAAATCTCAAGTCATAAAATCAATAGACCACTTCCAAAGGATTTCCATAAAAAAAACTCAAAGGGAATGCTAGAGGAGAGTGTCATCGCATGGCCTTACATGGATTATCCAAACAACCTATCTCATGGTGCCGCCTCCATCTATACATGGATTATCCAGACAACCTATCGCCAGGTGTCGCCTCCATTTATGGTTATCCTGACTGCCTATCTCAAGGCACTGCTCCATAGGGTTACTCATGCAGAACCGTTATCCTCTCGTGAAGATGAGGCAACGATCTTTCCAACCACGTCCTTCTCGGCCCACCTTTAGTCTATGATAGCACTAACAGGCAGACGAGGAATCCATAATTATCTTATTAATGTTTTACTACCCACCCCCTAATTAGTTAATTAAGTTATCACTTTTTAATCTAACTCTTATGTGGGTTATTCTGGCCCTTCCTCCTTTTGAGGCGCTAGCTCCCATGAAGAGCCACTCTCCCTAGACACTCAAAAACACAAATATCCAACACCAAGTGGTTGTACCAACAAGAACACTGAACCAACAAAATGGAATATCCACGAGGCAAAACCATCTCGCCAAAATCATATGAAACAACATCCATAAAACGATACAACCCATGTGTAAACTCAAATCACAACCATAGCCAAAACATAGGCGAAATATCAAATTACAAGATCAAATATAAAACATCAATTTCCCCAACTCTGGAAGTCCCTAAAAGGTAACTTAAGCTCCTACAGAAGGATAAACTAACTCAAAGATTTTCCCCACAATACAAAATCCCAATTAAGTGAAAACCACAATTGATTCAACGAATAATCTCGAGAGTACACAATTATGTTAAACAATGCCATACAACACATTTCAAAACACAATAATTTCATCACATAAATAAATAAATTAACTACTTGAGAATATTCAATTTAATTCAAAGCACATAGTTTATTTCTAATTTCCTCAATTATAGCAACTTTTTAAAAATTATCTAATTAATTCCATAATTTCCACACATATAATCATTTATATATATATATAAATAGATCATCTATTAAAAATCATGCTTTTAAATCATATTATAAAAATGCCATTACACATCACTATTACTTACAGCAGTTTATTATATATACATATATATTAATATACATACATACATATATATATATATATTTATAACATATAAATTTTATATAAACGAAAACAAATTAAAATAAAATTGAAATTTAAAAGAACCCCCTTTTTTTAACACATATCGCACGCAGTGAGGTACTGCGTACCTCCACTGTGGGGAGGCCATAGCCCCCACACGACTGTGTCTAGCAGCCTCAGCTGCTGTGCCCAGCCTATGGTGGTACGACTTCGGCCGACCACCACCCCCAATATAATTTTTTATATATATATTTTTTTAATTTTATTTTTTATATTTTTTTTTATATTTAAATTTCATTCAAAACAAAAACACCATATGTATTGATCCATCTTGTAACAAAAGAATATATATATATATATATATATATATATATATATATATATATATATATATATATACATATATATATATATAAATATATATATATATATATAGGTGTATGTATAATTACATTTTCCCAAATAATACAAAATAAATAAACAAATAGGATGAAAACCAGTCCAATTCATTTTCCTTCAATCACAGAAAAATATGGGTTTAATACCCTAATAAATTGATTTCCTTTCAAATCAAGAATTTTAGCAACAAGATTTATTGAAGAAATTCAGAAGATTTTTCAATAGATTTCTAAGAACACTAAAATATTTAACACAAACAATATTTCTAAAACAAAACCCTCTTTCCAAAAACAGAGAAATTGATTTTCAAATATGGCAAACATGATTTTTTTGTTTCCCTTACAGAACAATCAAACGGAACAAAAGAATTAATTAATCAAAAAACGCAGGAGTCAACTTCATTTATTGTGAAGATCAAACATAGTAACCCTTCTTCCTCTTCAAAAATGAACTTCTTTTGCAGATCCTTCTCAAATTCCCTTTGACTAACTTGAATCAATTTTCTATTCTTTTTATTAGAACAATTTTTAACTTGAGAGAAGCACAAAAAACCTATCTTTTTCTTTTCTAGCCAAAACAAAAAAACCCTCTGTTATTATTGTGTAGAAGAACTTCTATATCTCACAATAAAATTTAAGAAAAATAAATAAAGCTCTTCTTTTTCTCAAAATCTAGCCATCCATTGGTTCTTTTTCTTGCTTTAAAAGCTCACACTTATCTCACAATTTTAATTAAAAATTAATTAATTTCACATGATATTATCCCCACAAGATACCCTCTTCTGATTTTCTAATTTTAATATCTTGAAAAAGATAATTTATAATTATCACCAACATTATTTATTTAAATTAATTACTTACACCTTTTAATTTACAACATTTAACTCCAAAATTACAATTACTCACAATTAAACATATCCTCAAAATATCATTAATTTATTCCATATAAAGTAAAAATAAATTAAATAACAACTAACCATAATTAAAATAAATAAACAACAACAACCAATACAGAGACAAGGACAAAGCCAAAACCATGACACAGTAAGACTCACAACGGGGTGACGGACTTGGGACGAGGACACTTCCTTATCAACTCCTTTTTTTCAACATCATACCTGTTGGGTTAATTTAAAGCTCGCCCTATCCTGTCGAAGCAGGTGGAAATGAGACTTCATTCTTGCAATTCCTGCATACAAACAAACATCAAGTAACATGTAAATCTCCATTGCAGACACACTGTGAAAGGAAATCGTGGGGTAGCAGGGCACTCGCAAGCGAGTGATGCTACTCCGTCCTTTCACCAAGACTCACTAGCAAATACATCAAAAACCATACCAACATAGAATCACAACACCACATCTAGTATTAAAGAAAACCATAGCATAACCAGATAATATAACCACCGCATAATGTATCATCAAACATCATAAGTAATGTCAAGTGCTACAAACCAACCAAACTATGAATCCACACACAACTGAGTCGGTGAACTAATCACCATCACAAACCAAGTACCAAACAAACACATAAGAGTATTAGCAACATAAGGGTTATTACACACCATCACAATCACTAACATTATCCATATGTTGGTGCACCTTGAAAATGTTCCTAGTGGATCACTAGGGTAATTGCAACACGTGTTCTCATGTTAGTCTATGCATACATGGTGTACCATCATCATTTCCATTATATCATGGTGTATAATGCCAAGTGTTACAAATAATAATAGGATGCTCTTTACATAAATATTACTTCTACAACATTCATTGCTTCCATCATCACCAACCTCTATATCCTCATGTCCATTCATCCTTCATCCTTTTTAAATCTCTTCTTCTACCATCAATTTCATCTATTTCAAGATTATGTTTGTGTTCCTTGAACCCACTCATTCTCTCAAGAGGGAATCTCATCAACCAATCCAATTCCAAATCCCAACCTATCCCAAGAATTGAAATATATTTTGAATCCAATCTTAATCAATAAATCAATCCAATTCAATCAATCACATCCAATCAAATTATTCCTATCCCCATTTTGTTCTCATTAACAACAACATAATCCTTATATTGTTTTTATTTTTAATAACACTTTTAATCCATAATTTAATCAACCAAATCATTAATCTTTGATGCTTTGGGCATCATCCTTCATCAATCTCCTCACCTCAAGTTCCACATTGTTTCCATTCTTTCTTATGGCCAAGGCAATTTTCCACCTAATCCTCAATATTTCTACTTCTATTCTTCTTTGGAATGATGCCACTTCTTCTATTCATGATGTCATATCAAAGAGGGGAAATATAAATACCTCAAATTAATCACTAATTTTCATCTTATTAATTTCCTAGATAAATTAATCAAATAAGAAATTATTTAATTAATTATCCTTGTAATTAACCATTATGCCACCTGATAATTAATTAATTTTCCTTTGCAATTAATTATTCCTACTCTTATTCCTCTCCTAAGGTTAATTAATTGAGCCAACTTAAATAAATAAACTTAGTTCACAATTTTTCCAACTTAATCAATTAATTAATCTATGATTAATCAATTAATTATGACTAATTAATCCCTCTTAGTATTTATTCTAATTTAATATTGCACAACATCCTCAATCCTTGTCCCTTAATCCTATCCATTTAATCCATCTACATGGATTAAAATATAAGGCATACATTATCTAACATGTGTCCTCACTCCCCCATGCTCCCAAATGTGTGAGCATGCCAACTTATCCTACTCTTTTCTCACACGTGTCTTAGCATGCTAGCTCTCCACATCAACCCACTCCATTCTCCCACATATGTGAGAATTCTATCTCTCCATATAAGCCTGCTCCATGACCCCACATGTGTGAGCATGTTTGACTCATCCCACTTCTAGGTGACATGTGTGGAAGAAATTCTCACACATGTGTGAGCATTTAAGGGGTGAGTTGGAGGTCAAAAATTCTTCCAAGATGGAATGCTCACACATGTCTGAGCTTTCTCGACCTTCCCCTTCACATGCCACTTTCCTTCTTCTCATTTAATCTCCTAAATTGATCAATTATTGTCCATTGGTAAAGAATATGTGTCTCCTTTTGTGACACTTGTCACTATATGATGTATTCAATCCATGTAAAATCATAACCCTCTATTCAATCTTGCATCTTGACCCTCCATTCTCCATTGGAGAAGTATATTTAAGGGACTTCTCCCATTCGATAAATTATTTACACACTATGATCATGTTGCCATTTTCTTAATCAATATTTTTTTATCCTACCCTTATGTTGTCAAATTGTGTAGTATTCTACTAGTTGGAGAAATAACATATCATCATTTGGAGCACATCTCAAAGATCATGGAGTTTTGGTGCATGTTTTAGTTTCATTTTGCATTATTATTTTACATTCATTTTTATCTATTTGAGGGTTTCCATCCATTTGAGATTTAGGTTGTGTTATCATGATATTCCATTATTTTATAGCTCATCCAAGGATTACACAACATCTTTAAAGGAGATGTAGGAAAATTTGTAACAAAACTTCATTCCCACTATAACAAGAATACACAATGGTCTAAAATCATTCATGTTAAACCTTTGTAAATTTGAGTTGGCATGTTGTAACCAAAGCATGAATTTTTTTCTTTCTCTCTCTCTCATATGATTTCCATCTCAAGAATATGTTTAGCCACATCAAGTTATTTCACTTTAAACTTTGTTGAGAGTTGATGTTTAATTCTCAAACTAAACATTTTTATTTACCAATAAATAACATATCATCATATAAAATAATAACAAGGAAATGATCACTATCAGGTTTAAAATAGAAATGGTGTTAAAATTTGCGATGCTCAAATCTAAAACTCAAAAACTCTTTGGCACTCAAAAATACCTTCCTCCTCACCTCTTTAAAAGTAAAATAACCAATAACATCCTCTACATTTAGAATGATAGAAGTGCTCCCAATGGTCATGAATAGGCTATCCCATGAGTTTAGCAATAAACACAAGAAGTTTTGACACATTTTCTCCTCATCCACATTGCACCCATAGAGTTTAATTGAGTCACCAACATGTTAAATGTTTCCATGTGGTTTAAAATCTGTCCACCCTCCATTCGAAAGAAATAAAGATTCTTCCTCAAGAATATTTTGTTCACCAAATATTTGGATTGATAGATCTCTCCCAATTTTTTTCTATAAAGATTTTGTAGTAGGTTCTTCATGGACATTAATAAGAACACAATCTACAAGAAACAATTTTATTATACCTTTGACTTTCAATCCTTTACATAATATTGTGATGCTTGAGTAGCATCCATAGGCCTTTGAACATTTCATCAACAACATCCAATAGATCAAGATGAATCAATATATATACTTTTAGTTTTCACATGTCATAGTTTTTTTCAAAAAGAAAATCTACCTCAATCCTCCCTGATATGGTTGTCATGTTTATATATTGCACTAAAGATTATAAACTTCTCTTTCTACACAATTTCACACTCAAATAGTGATTAGCTCAAAAAACCCTCTACCCAACCACTAGAACTAGAGGCAAGCAAGTCTACCACTTGTAAGAAAGCAAGGTTTGTGGAAATAGCTTTATATGCTAATATTGAAGGGATTGGTTGACATAAAACTTAAAAATTATTAAAAATTATTTTAAAAAGTGGAGAAATACATTCATAAATATATGAACAATGATATCATAATACAATAATTTATGTGGGGAAAATTCTTTTGAAGAAAAACCTCACATTCCAAAACCTACACAATGTATTATTATATCTAAAAGAGGATTAAAATATAATTGAATGAAAGTCTTTGAAAAAGTATTTTACCAATAATAAACTTGGAATAATTTTGGCATCATTCCAACATCTTTGTACCTACAAATTCTCATATGAAATAACTTCATCAAGTACCAATTTATAGATAAATGAACAAGTTGGAAATCATAAATGATTTTTAAAATCATGTTAAAAAAAGCCCCCAAAATATGACACCCAAATTTGGCACAATTTCCAATGCCACCCTTGAAGATTCCTTGCAACTTATTAAAAATAGTAAATCAATAAACCATATGTAACCTCCAATTTGACCCACTCAACATGGGCACCCAACTTGTCATGTCAAACCATCTCAAAATAGGCACTATATAACAAATAATAAAGCCTATCATAGCTGGTCAAGATTCCAAAGTAGAAGCCATATAAATAATAATAAAACCTATCATAATTGGTTAGGCTCTAGGAAAATTCACTGCTAGCAATTCACCGACAGAAAATTCACCTACAACAATTCACCATGGCAGAAAATTCACCACCAAGTAAAATTCACAGCGGCGAAAAATTAACCGTATAAATACTTTTTAATATGTATTTTGAAAACTTTGATTTTATTAAAAATATTAATGCAGTTAATTTTCCACTGTGGTGAATTGTAGGCGTTGAATTTTACTTGGCGGTGAATTTTCTGCCATGATGAATTGTTGGCGGTGCATTTTCCATCGGTGAATTTTCCGTATGTCATTTGGTCAATACACCAAAGTAACTCTCCCTATTCTTAGCTCTTACATGTCATATGATACTATAATAACTTGTTATAGAATTCCACACAAGAGGGAAACACCAAATTTTCTAAATATATCTACCTTACGATAGCATCAATTGATGCAACAAAGTACCAACACATGGCATCAAATGTCCTACACAAATTCTAATGTCCCATTTGAGGTGGATCACAAATTTTAAGTAAAATACAATATAATATATATCAAATAATTATAAAAAAATGTTGAATAATAAATTAATTAAATTGGGTACTTGCAAAGGTTGAGATATATTTAATTCCCAACACTTCCAAAAAAATGTGCATAAATATAGGCTTTGCAATTTATCAAAATAATCACTATAACCTCTACAAAGAACTTTCAATAAGTGCTCATCAATATCTATCAAGTTTGGAGTGTTTAATACTGGTAGAGAGACTTATTCTAACTTACAATGGAGTTCGCAATAAAAAATAAAATATAATAATTTTAAATTCCTCCCTCTACCATGTGCCATGCGAATGCAATCTTAATAACTTCACTTGTTTTTATAATGTTTCAATCCACCAAGGACACTTTGGTTAACACAAAAACGCTAAGTTAGGACTAATTTCCCCCAAGACTCCAAGTTGTGAAACCCATTCAAAATTCAATTTAATGACATTGCAAATACTCAACTAAAACATCAATCATGCAACATGACCAAACAAATTATTGACAAGGAAAATTAATCAAAATGAGATAAAATCAAGGTTTCAAAGAAAACCAATAACCAAGAAGACTATTGTTAATAAATATTTTACCAGCTCCCTTCGGGTTTATTTTTCTATGCACCGGCCTGTGCATCGCAAAGTCTACTCAGCCTTTTTTTCTAAGTTTTGTTATGTCGCTCCACGTGACTACTCCTCGCAGCTCCAAGTCTCGGCATTCCTTTCGCATCCCAAGAAACTCCGCTATGCTTCCACTTGTTGCGGCCACGGGATGCTTTTGATCATGTTTCCTTGATGCCTCATCGGACTCTGAGAAGCTGCCATGAAGCCCTTGTTCCTAAAAGGTTTTGGCGGGCCCCACGGTTGCTAACTGTGGTGTACACTTGATGTGTGTTTTCCGTTCACAAATCTTTCAGCGTGGAAATGAAGTAGCAACCATGGGCAGCGAAATGCTGCCACGCGTCTCTTTTGCGCTCAACTGGTAATCGTTCCCTTTATTATTGGTGAAGTGTTTGGCCGTTTTGACACATGTGGTGTTTACGCAAGTCCTCAGCGGCAAAGGAGAAGTGTTTCATACGGATAGCGAAAGGTTACCACGTGCCTAGCTAGCAGGTCTCATATGTGGGCGATGGATTATATGAACCGAATAAGGCTATTGGTCGCTACGTGTCATAATCATTCGCATAGGGGGGTGACACTTGTCTGTTCGGGCCTTGTCGGGACCACTGCCATCATTGAAAAGGATGCACCTGTGCCTAGGACAACTTGATGCTTTGTTCCAAATCAATTCTATTGCAACGGCCTTGGGAATATTTTGATTCCTGCATCATTATCGGGGGATTTGTAAAATCTTTTCTGTTGCTGCTCTTCAAAGCAGTGGGAGGTCTTCCTACTATATATACTTTTCTCTATTATGAGAAGAGGGTTGAGAATAGGAAAAAAATGTTGGTTCTAGTAAAAAAGACACTAGGCCTTTATTGTTGTTTTATTTGATTGCAAAAACTCTCAGACTGTGCCAGTTGTTCGGCCTTTCTATTTTTCATGCTATTTGATCAAACTATAAACTATTCTTTTTATTGTCTGGATACTTCATTTGAGAACTTCTATATATGTTTGATGCAAGTTTGCTTACCTAGATCATGTCTAATGACTCTTCTTGGCAGTAGGAATGTATGCAATATTATTTTATGTCAATGAATGAATTGTCCATGCTATAATCTTAAATTTCTGATATTCCAGAACACTACAACAACATTTGAGCGCTTAGATCTATGATTTATCGTGCCTATCATTAAGTCTTGGCGCATCGCCTTAGGTTAGACTTCATTTTATTACATATGCTTCCTTTTCCCTTTTCAAAACCCCATTATAGAAGAAGTCGGCTTCTCAAAAATCCAGAGGTCACTCAGTTTAGCACAAAAGGTCCCCCTTAAACTGAGTTTCCCATAAGTCACTTTTACCTCGTCAATTTTTGGCGTCAACAACTATAAAACACAAAATTTAATTATTAAAATTATGTACTCAATATTGACACAATAAATACCAAAATTTACCAAGGTTTCAACTACTTAAGAAAACATAACAAACACACTTGTTCAAAATCTCTCTTGTATGATGCTATACTTCAATGACATAATTCTCTCTCATGATACTCTACCTCCATCAAACATGTGACCTTACAAAACAAGGCTCGATGTTGAAATACAAATGTACTCTATTCCATGTAAATTTAAATGTCAAAATATAACAATAATTTACATAATTAAATAAAAAAAATGTAATCACGAAATAGACTAACAAAATATAATAATTCAATTAAAACATCTATAGAAATAATAATCAAAGATGTGAATAATCTTAAACATTTACTAATCAGTAGTAGCCTATCATGGCCTTTTCTTGGCTAAAGAATTTGGTGTCTCTAAACTTTGGACTAAAGGGGATTCCCTTAACATTATAAAGTGTCATCTAAAGAGCAACCCGTCATCATGGTCTATAGCCCATCTGATTAATGATTCTATCTCTATCATTAACACTTTTGATGAGGTGAGAATCACTCACGTGTTCAGGGAAGCTAATTCGTTGGCTGATGGGTTAGCTAATTTAGGAGTGATGGCTCAAATTAATTGGAATAATTATGATTCCTTGCCACTTAATCTTCAGAAAATATCTAATTATGACCAATTGTCATGTCAAGGATGTGGTTAAGAAGGGAGAAATGCTATTTTATTTCTTCCTTAGTCGGTTTTTGCACATCGAGTTTAGTTCATGCTCTTTTAATAATTGCTTTTTAGTTGTTCGTGAGATTATGGATTGGGATCTAAGGTATGGCAATACTTGGTTTGGAAAGCTCACACATTTTCGGGGTTTCTTTTTCTTTTCCTTGTGGTTTTTTCACCTAATTTTTCCTTTGCAAAATATCAAAGAACAGGTGAAGTGTTGTTTGTTGTATGCTGCCATGAGAGGTGCCCGTTGCAGAGTGGAGCCAAGCTCTTGTGAAGAGTTTAGCAGCAATAAAATTGTTTGGGAGCATCTAGAGAAGGGTGGTGTCTACCCCTATTTGTTGAAGCTCCATGGCCCAAACCCTGAAGCGACAGAGGATTTTGTTAGTGCATGGAACAACAGGGTTTTGCACTACAAGGGTGTGGAATTCAACATTAATGAGGAATTCATCACTGAGGTTATTGGTCTTCCTTCCAAGGGGAGGAAATTTTATAGAGATAGGGTTGCAGCCAAGACAGGCTTAGAAAATTTCTTTAAAGGTGTTGAAAAGAGGAAGCTTAAGTTTATTGGTGGCAGTAGGTATGCACACAAATCTATTAAGCTGCTTTGGAGGGACATTACTCTGGCCATTATGCAATTTTTCACTCTGGAGGATAGGTATTCTATTATTTATGGCTGTCACTTCATGTTATTGAATCACTTCCACCATAACTCTCTAGTTTCGTTTCCTTTCTACCTCCATCTTTCAATGGAAACTAGTATCGAGGATCATAGGAAGAACCCTAAGAAGGCTATTCTCCATGAAGGCCTTATGAATCTAATTTTTTATCACATTAATTTGAAGTTGGTTCTTGTTTCTCCTAAGACCCCGACTCGTAAAAAGGGAGGCACAAATATAGGGTATGATACTGGTGGGTCGACAGATGAGTGGGAAGGGGATTCTAAGGAAGATGATTCTAATTTTGAGGAACCGTTGGAGGAGGAGAGTGAGTCTGGTGACAATTCTGAGGATTTTGAATCCTGGTCTAAAGGTTATGAAACTGATACTGAAATGAAGGAAGTTGTGGTGCCTTCAGTGAAGAAGAATGTAAAGGGGAAGAAAAGGTGCCCCAGGAAAGAGAAACGGGTTGTTAAGCAGATGGTGGATGATTCAAGAGATGTGGAGAATTTCCCTATTCCTGATGTTAAACATGTCCTGGGTGATGGCCTCGAGGGTATCGAGCATCCTATGAAGGATATTGAGCAAAAAAATGAGGGTATGATGTGTTCCAAGGGGGTTGGCCCTAACCAATCTAATTTTGTTTCTCCTATTGGTGTTGAGAAGGTTAAGGGGAGTGATGTGAAGGTGGAGCGGCTTGAAATTTTGGCTGACTTTGCGGATATGCTTGATAAGAATCGTGTGAAAGTGGAGGATTCCCTTGTTGAGGAGGATTTGGAGGGAAGAGAGGGGGCTCAGGAGGAACTTGTTGAGAATGTTGGTTCTCAGGTTGTGCCACCGATCAATTGGGAAGAAATTAACATGGACTTGTTTTATAGAATGGTGGACAACGAAACTCACAATTTTCTCTTGCTTGTAAAGTGGCTTATCTCGAAAGTGAAGGAGCTCAATGTCCAGCTTAAGAACTAGCAAGATATTTTTGTTGTGTTAGTGCATGGCAGCCAAAAGGAATGGTCAATTAAAGGTAAGGTTAAGATTATGAATGTTGTTCTTGATAGACTTGTTGTTGATCCTGATAGGCTTGGTAAAAGTCATGAGGATAGGATAACCTCCTTGGAAATGGTTGTCCAAAAGATTATTGAGGAGAGGTTTGTGAATATGGAGGAAAGAATTACCAAGATTAGTGATGATTTACAGATTGTTGTTAGTATTAGTAACAATTCCTTGAAATCTAGAGCTAAGGGTCTCTCTATTTTAAATGAGAAAGATTTAAAGTGGACTGGAAAGTCTCTAGATTTGGGAGAACATGAGAAGTCCATTGAGGAAGTTAACCGCATGAATTTGGAGGAGAAGATTGAGGATATTGGTCTCGATGTGGAGAATGATTTGCAGGTTGGTTTGTGCTTGAGAATGATGAGTAAGACCAAAAAAAGGGCTTCCATTTCGTTTGAAGATCTAAAGGATGTGGTCAAGATGCACAAGGGGGTAATTGCTGAAAATATGAGCTCGGCCAATGTTCTTGATAAAATGCTATAGTTTTATTGTTGGATTGGTGAGGGGTTCTCTAGTTTTATCTTTAGTCAGCTTTTTGTTTTTTGTGGGCTGTGGGTCTTAATGCTTTAGTCTTTTTTGCAACTTCTCTCCATTGTAAAGGGTTTTGGGGTCCCTTCAAAACCTACTTTTTCTAATAAAAAACATTTACCAACATAGTAAATAAATAACTAATTTTGTAAATAAAAATAGAATAGTTCTAACATCATACATTCAACAATCTATCTCAAGAACTAAATATTAAATTCATCAAAATCAATAATTATCCTAGAGTATTGTTTCAAGGTACTATAAGAAATCTTCAAAATACCCCATCTCCAAGAATTACAACAATTGTGTGATAAGAAAAATAATGCACACAAAATACACAAATAGAAATAAAACTAACATTTTTAACCAATTCAAGATTACACAACCACTAAAGTACTCTTGAATCAAGAATCATAATTTTTTTTGAGCCATCTATCTAACATGACACTCACATACCTAGAATCCCTATACTTCTTTACATTTGGGGATTTTCACTTCCACTACCCACACTTTAAAAAACTGCACTTCCAATTTAAACTACCAAAGTCAAAGCCAATAAACTAGACTTAAACAACATGATATCCATAATGTACAAGGAAGCCAAAACCTTTCTCTTAGAGGCTTGACATGATTTCTCATTATGACCTACCATAAATTCCCATGTGCTTTGATAATAATCAACTGCCAACACGAAAAAATGGCTAGACATCAAGCAACCATGTTGGTGATCCATTAAGGTCTCAAGAATCATTCCTTATGATGAGTGGAAGTTCTCATTGTAAATAGATAGTACATTGACCACCCCCACCATAAAGTGACAACATGTTGACCACAATGCATCAGTATTTTAAGCTCTTCTAGAAGTTCCTCCTAGGGAACATCAATATAGAAGGTTGAGAAAGTTAGAGGATTTATTTACACATTTACATGATGGTCTACACATTTTTTTTGCTTCACAATAGCAATGAACATAAAAGGCCTTCAATTCCCCATAAAGAAGACATACCTCAAAGTTCAAGCCATTGTTGAGTCTCTAGTTGGAGATAACATTGTTTCGGGGTGAAAGATAAGCTCCATATGAGATGTGTCATCTAAAATTCCTCTAATGTACCATCACATATGTAATTAAAGTGAATGATCTATACTAGACATCCCATCCATTATGAATCAACACTAGCAAGGTCCACTTATTATGGAACGATAAGTCTCATAAATGTTAATCACTACATTGGAAGCACCATTTCCCATGCAACAAAATTGGTTGATGCAAGAACTAATAAAATGTAGGTCGTAGTGAACTGGAATAAGATGTGATAGAGGGGGAAAAGGGACTCACAATATAAGAAAGGAATCCCCAATCTAGAATTTTCTTGTAAGAGAGGGGGACCAACTACATTCAAGGCCCCAGGTCATAGAGAGCCAAGAGCAGAAGGCTGCCCTAACTTACCTCAGCTTAATGGGGTGTTAGGAAATGTGGGACAAGAAAGATGAGGACTATAAGGTCCTTCAATCACTCTTCAGACCCAAAATACAAAATGGGGTCAGGTGATCCAGTTTTCAGGTTCAACACTATGCCTCAGGAAGCTCTCTTCCTGAGGACGAAAGTGTGGTCCTAGGACAATAGTGTGGCGCACTGGCATCTCTCAAGTGCAATGATGTTTGTATGACTAGAGGACTAAAGATCCAATGTTGAACTCTCAAAAACAAACTAACAGACCAGCTAGCTACTTCCAAAGGGCCAAAACAATGCTATGAAGTAAACAAAATATGCTCAAATATGATAAAGTAAAAACACAAGAGTTAGGGTGGCAAGAATGATCTCACAAAGGAATTTGTTTGCCAACTAGCTCCCAATAGCATGTTCGCCTACACACAAAGAAGAGGAAATTTTTTGGGTGGATGTATAGGGGCCTACCTCAGTCAGACCCCCATTTAGGTGTTTCCACCTCCATGGATGCCAAGAAAGCAAGTATGGAGAAATAGTATGATAAAGGAAGCAATACAATAAAGAACACTAAAACACTACAAAACAGTAAATGTCCTTTCTCAACCAAGTAATAGAGGAGAGGAGTGGGAAGCTTACCACCTCCACCAAGAGCACTCAAGGATAATGGAGGAGAAAATGAGAGTACTCGAGCCTCTTCTACAATGGTGTTGTCCCACACTTGCTCTACTGAAGTGATGGAGTGAAGTTGTTGTTGCTATAGAGTGCAAAAGTGATTGGGAATGCAAGAAGTGAGTGCAAGAGAGTGTGTAGAAGTTGAGTTGAAAGCTTAGAAGATGATTGTAAAAGATGAAATGCATGTAGAAGGAGGGAATTTGAATGAAAGATGAAGAAAACGACCATATTTGGGTTAGTCGGCCGAAGAGGGTGTTACAAGTCAACTGCCAATGAGAAGTGTAACGCCTTTGTAGGGTCTAGCCGTAGGAATCTGCCAAGGACATAAACACACCGCATGGAATTTTACACACCGCGCGTGTGTCCCCGATAGAAATTCGCCCACCGATGCTCAAAGCAGGTGCCAAGTGGAATGAAGGCAGTGGGCTTATGTAGAATTTAGCCTCTGAACTTGGTTTTCTAAAGTGGACAAAGGTAAAAAAGGGAATTTGCATAAGAGGTGAAAATTCACTCCTATACATTTTCTTTATAGGGGGATGGTTCATTCAAGGAAACTTAGGATCCCAAAGTGGATTGACTATCAACACAAAGGTGAGTCAATTCTCAACAAGGGAGACCTAGGAAGATTCCTTAGGCTTTCAGGGGTTCACCACCAAGCAAAAGCTTGGAAAAAGACAACTTAATATTTAACTCACAAAACCTAATAATGCAAGTCAAATAATGGATGCAAATGATAAAATTAAGTAACAAGTTAGGATCTATGTAAATGGGAAGTCTGGAAATGTGATGAGGATTCTAGAAATGCAAAAATGCTATCAAAATATGTTGAGGACTAAGACGCCCTTACTGTTGTCTTAGTCCTACTGTTGTTTTTTTGAGGCAAACACAAAATCTTCAGGTGTCAGAACAAAATCTAAAAGAATCTATGTGAAATACCTCCATGAGGACTAAGACACCCTTACTATTATCCTAGTCCCACTTTGAATTTCTACAATCTCGAAATGTGATCCTAAGGTCCAAGGTCTGCACTTCCTTCTTCTAAGAGCTCACTCCTAAAACTTCCAGATCTGGTTTGTAGATTACTTTCTGTGAAGATGACAACCTTGCAATGCAACTTTGCACTCTAAATGATCTTCAACCTAAATCTATAAACACAAACACACAAGAGAGGAAAAACTTGTTGATTGTTAGTAAATGGGGGTTGCCTTGGTCAAACCCCTTATTTGTAATTAAACCTTGGAATGAAATGAAATAATGAAGGGAAATGATGAATGAAAAAAGTGCTATGTCGCAACTCACCAAACCCTTATTATTTGCATTTGCAAACTTGTGTGAAGTGGCTAGCTTGAATGCAGATCTTGGATGGAAGTAATGCTTGAGTGATCTTGACTTGAATTTCTTGTTTGAATCAAAACCCTACATCACAAATGTTAGTTCAAAAACAAACATGATGAAAGAATATCTTTGACATGATGCTTGAATCTTGATGATGGCTCCAAATGCTTGATGAATTTCTCTTGAATGCTCTCGATCTCATAAACTTGCTATAAGGATGAATACGTGATTGCTTGGGGTGATGATGAGTGAAAGAACCTTGTATTTATACTTATCCATGCTTAATATCTTGAAATTACACCACAACAAGCCGATATATGATTTCATTAATTAAAGGAGGCTAAATCCTAGGGTGATCCCACAATACTAGTTTATAATTTTTGGCCAAACTGGACACTAAACTGATTTTTTCTAACTAAATCTTCACTTTCGAGCACTTATAGTAGCTAAACTGTGAGAAATTTGAAGATGATGCAAACTAGTGATTTGTGGCATTTTGTCTGAAGATTCTAAATATTATTTTTTCAAATTTTTTGGAATTAGATTGCACTTCTTTTTCCATCTCCTTCGAAAACTAGTTTTTTTTCAGTAAACACCATTTTTAAGGAGTGACGCTCACTGTATAACACAACTTTTTTTCCATGAAGGATAAAATTCTAATTTTTTTGAATTTATATTTTTAACTATGGCTTCATAGTGTTTTATTGAATATTTTTTCCTTAATCAAGTTTCAAACTTAAACCAATTACAATTCAAACATAGGCGAACTATATAACACAACTTTTTTTGTATGTATCGAAATTCAAATTTTTTTGTTGGATCAAGGACTTCAATATCTGGTGCGATCATATTTTTCAATGTTTTTTTTTATAATCTTCTATTTTTCCAAATGTGCAAAACAAAGAGCTTGATTTTCGGTGAAAAACCTACATTCACAAGAAATAAAAAATAAATATAATAATTAAATTAAATTTATTTAAAATTATACTTTTTGGGAAGCTTATAATAAGACTAAATACAAAAAAAAATAAAAATACTTCATTTGATCCCCCAATAGGTAAATCAAAAGTGGTTTTTTATCAGCATTTTGATAGGTGTAAAGGAGACTTCGTTATAGGTATGGTTTAAAACTAGTGGGGTTCTATCCAAGGGGGTTTGATCTAAGGTAGTTTGATCAAACCCTCTTCAAGTGGAATGCTTTAAATGGAACTTTTTAAGGCTTAAATTATTATATTTTCTAAAAATATGTGATTTTAGCAAAAATCAGAATCTCCTAGAAATTGCAAACCAGCTTTATGGGATCACCCCCTGCCAAGATTTGAATTAAATCCTAAAAATAACTTGAGGAGGACTAAGACGCCCTAGGTGGCATCTTAGTCCTAAGGCTTGGAACTCATGGCACAGACTCCAAAAAGGGGCCCAATTAAGGTGCCTTTGAAATCAGGGTCCCAAGACCTTTGGGGGACAAAGACACCCTAGGTGTCTTATTAGTCCCAATCCAAAAATCAAGGACACACAACCAAAATTATTAAGTTTTCATTTATCCTTTGATGTTTGTTAGGATTAGCCATAAAAAGATACAATTTATTAGGCTTGTGGATGAAAAATATGGCCAATTAAGACATAAATAAGGATAAATAAAGCAAGGCGGGCCCAAACAAATGTGAAATGCAAAGGTATGCATTTTCCTACACTAAATTTAGCCCCCACTTTAGTGAGAGGATGAACTTGCTTCAAACTCACACTAAAGAAGCCAACCACACAATCAAGAGGTGTTCAGATGTACGAATGCTAGTAAGATAGGATGACAATAATCAAGAGGGTGGCCAAGCCCCTAGGATCAAGATCCTATGATAAACCAACAAAGGAACACACTTACAAATGATATATGAAGCCATAACCAGATCGCAAGCATACACCATCAAAGATAGAAAAGGAAAAATAAAAAATAAAAAATAAATGCAATGGATCAAGCTTCGACTAGCTGTCCAATGCATTGTGGAGTGAGACTAGGCTATTTGTCCAAAAGAGGTTTACAAGTGGATCACGCTATCCACTATGCAAAAAAAATGCATGCTCACAAGGGATAGTGAAGCTATTTGTCCACTAGGTGAGCCCCAAGAGATCCATATCCAAGACATACCTACATGACTATGATAAGGACAAAAAGAAAATGCATGCTCACAAGGGCTAGTGAAGCTAGTTGTCCACTAGGTGAGCCCCAAGGAACCATATAAAAGCCATACCACTATGACTTTAATAAGGTACAAAAATTCAATGCAATAAGAAAGAGGGATGTTCAAAGGGATTTTGCTTAGTTTGTGCAAGGTCTCTTCTTAGGGAACATTGTGCTTAACGTCTCCAAGAGAGGAAAAATGCAAGGTCTCATATTAGGGAACATTGTACTTAATGTTTCCAAGAGAGGACAAGTCAAAGAAATATCATGCTCTTAGAGGAAATCAAACCCAATGACACCACCAAGAAAGGAACACATCACAAGAAGAAATAAAATCGCACAATGAAACATGAGTGTCGACGTATTCCCCCACTTTAAAATGGTTGCTAACATCATTACTGTGAGAAATTGCTTTAAAGTAGAAGAAGACATGAGATCTTACTTGGAAATCCCTATGCCAAGTCATATGTTTCCAATAAGCTACATCATGAGAAGGGAAGGGGTTGCCCCCAAAATGTATAACTTAGTACATCACATGTGAGCCAACTTAAGGCATGCTGTCCACATCCCAAGCTTGCTTGTATGTATACATGGAAGGTGGTCAACTAGCTAGAAGAGACAATGATAAGTGGCATACGAGGAGAAGGCTACCTAACCCCTTGCCCCCACTTAGTGTAGGACAAAGGTGAGCCAAAATGATTGATGAGAAACATGCTCATATAAAAAATAAGTATCAATTAGAGGAATTAGGTGCTTTAACACAAGGGAGAGCACCACACTCCTTAAGATGTTAAATTTTACCACTTAAAGCCTTACATTCATTAGTGGTATGACCATTCACTCTATGATATGCACAAAATGAATTCTAGTAGTAAAATTTCTTTCATTTTCTTGGAGGGAGGGATATTAAATGATCTTGGAGGAGTCTCAACAAGATACCCTCTTGATCAATAGAAGAAGATGTCCCTTTATTTGTGCAAGATGTCATATACACACTGAATGATAAAGCTTTAGATGAAAATGGAGATAAGGGAGGTAAACCTAGATCTTTCTTGAAAGAGCATGGTCTATTGATTTGCTTTGTGTGTTCATTATATCTATGTGTAGGAGGGAGATTGTATCTGATACCATAACAATCTTCCAAGTCAGATGAAGAGGGTTAATGTTTCTGAGAAGGATTGGTTTCTTCACGAGAACACAAATCCTTTTTAAGGTTATGCATTGTCCCCCCATGAGGGATGGGAGTTATATAGCCCCATCATCACTATGGGGTAATGTTGTAGAACTAAGTTGAGCGAATGAAACACATGGTTGTTTTGGTTTAGATTGTGAGATCTTGCACTCTAGTATAAGGGCAGGTATAAAACCCCAATCATCATTAGAACTTGTATCTGAAAATGAATTGTTGGTATATGACTCTTTGGATTTCGAGGGTGAGATTTTGGATTCTCTATTGAAAGGAGGCATAAAATCTAACAACCCCAAATTATCACTAAAGAGTTTTGTTGTAGGTGAAGGATTAACATCAACTTGTATAGGTTCAACTTTTTATTTTCGAATAAGAGTTTCAGGGGATTTGGAAGTGTTGTGATCATATGATTCATAACTTCATTCATCTGCTTCAACTATGTACATCTTGTTGTTGTACTCAAATTTCATTGTACGATGGGGAGTAGATGGGACCCCTTTCATACATGAATCCATGGTCTCCCTATGAGAAGAATGTATGAAAGAGATCCTGGCATGATATGGATAGGGGTAGGCAACACTACAGGTCTGACCTCAATAGGTAATGTGATCATTCCTAGTGGTTTCCTATTAACATTGTCAAAGCCATGAATATGATCATCATTAAGTTGAATAAGCCTCTTGTCCACACCAATTTTGTCTAGGAGATCAATGCTAAAAACATTAATTTCTACTCCATTGTCTATGAGAGTGCGCCTAATTGCAATTTCATTAATGATCACCTTTATCATCAAGGCTTCATTCTTGCTTTGAATCTCAAGTGAGGGAAATTCATGTTTAGGGAATGTGATTTCTGACTATGTGGCTTGCATGGGATGAAAGGAAAATGTTACATTGGTTGATTTCATATAAGATTGTATTTTATCTTGCTTTATTTGCAATATTTCTTGAAATAGACACTTGTATATAGGTGATAGTTGAATGAGCTGCCATATGGATATGTTAGTAGGAATATTTTTACTATCTTCAACACTACGTACAATAAGTTGAGGCAATGGTGATGTTGTGGGAGCGATTTGTGGTCCCCTACTTGTTTGAGCAACTATGTTATATCTTGGTTGTTGCAAAACATCGTTAGATTGGATCATGGATTTCAAGAAATATCATAGTTTCTTATGTGATTCACTAATGGGAGGTGATTTAGGAAGCTCACTAATTAAAGGAGATCCAATTTGTATCATCATAACCTCAAAAAACCTGTGGCTATTTGCATGATATCTTAGTGAAGAGGAGTCTAATGTCACTTCATCTTCATCTAAGAAAGCCTTACTATATGTGTCAATGTTTACATTTTCTTGCACCATGATATCCTCCCTAGGAAGAGAGTTTTTAGGAGAACTAAAAACCACATGTTCATGACTTTCAAAGGTTGGTTCTTCTAAAATGACTTCATCATAAGTAAGGGAGTTATCAATGGTTGGAATTTCTTGCTCAATAAGATCTTTCCTAGGGGAAGAGAGACACATAAGATTGTCACCAATCAAAGTACCATCTTCACTACTAGGATAGTTACTAGGAGAGGAATAAATGTGATTGTCATGTTTGTCTATGTTTTCATCTTCTTTAAATAGGAAATTCTCACAAGCAAGGGATGAATGGATGCTAGGTAAGGTGATGTTTAGAAATGTGTCTATGATCTCATTCTCTTGTGCTATAACATCTTCCCAAGGGGAATGAGGAGAAGGACACAAAAGACCTCCATGATTCTCAACGATTGCATCTTCTTTCACCAAGATACCTTTGTCACTAAAAGGAGAGGTATCAAGAGAGAACAAATATGATTATCAAGATTTTCTATGCTTTCAAATTCTATGGCATCATTCCCACAAATGGGAGAGATAAGAGGTGATGTATGTTTAAGGAAAGCATCACTATTTTCACTCTCTTGTGCTAAGAGACTCTCATAACTAGGGAATGCATTGGATGAATGGCTAACATGCTTATTGACTAATTTTTTCTTTGCAAACTTGGAAAAGACCGAAACTAACATTTGTGAAAAGTGATCTATGCAAACTCAAAATGCAATGTAAAGGCCCAAAATGAAATGTATAAATGCAATTTTCATATTTCAAACAAGGTAATTTATTGATTACACTATGCAATGAAATGTTGTGAATGCAAGTTTGGAATGAAGCAATGCATGAAATGAACCAGTTTAAGGTAGATTTAGTAAAATGAATGAAATAAAAGGTCAACCCATTGAAATAGATAACCGATGGCAACAAACAAAAGCACATAAAAGCATATTTAAACCCTGAAAAATGGAACTTCAAAGTCAATAGGGACTAAGACACCAACAAGGGCGTCTTGGTCCTCTTGATGAAATTTTGAGGTTCTAGAAACTAGAATAGAAAGCAAGCAACTCAAATAGGGTTCTAATCCAAAAACCCACATAAGGACTAAGATGCTAGTAAGGGCGTTTTAGTCCCAGTAGAGGTTTATTTTTAGAAAAATAGCAAAATCTGGATTGATAACAGTTTTTATAAGTTACCTACTTAGGGACCTGATGTTTAGAAATAGAAAAGTGTACAAATGAATGCAAGAAAAAGTGACTAATGAAAAGCAATTGAATGCAAGGTTGGATGCAAAAAAATTTCAATTTTTGAATGCAACAACAATGTTCCTAAATGCACTTAGGATAATTGACAATGCACTTTTTAGTTTTTCAATGAGATAAGATTATGTAAGAAAGCAAAAATGCAACCTATATGCAAATGTGAGAAACCCTAGATGTAATTTCACTAATGCAAGATGCAATGCAAGAATGAATGACCCCTAGATCTAGGACCTTAGTGAACTCCAAATCAAAAAATGAATGTCCAAAATGTCAGGTTCAAAAAAATAAACTGGAAGAAGATGTGATAAAGGGGGAAAAGGGACTGCCAATACAAGAAAGGAATCCCTGATCTGGAATTTTCCTTTATAGGGGGATGGTTCATTCAAGGAAACCTAGGATCCCAAAGTGGATTGACTATCAACACAAAGGTGAGTCAATTCTCAACAAGGGAGAACTAGGAAGATTCCTTAGGCTTTGAGGGGTTCACCACCAAGCAAAATCTTGGAAAAATACAACTTAATATTTAACTCACAAAACCTAATAATGCAAGCCAAATAATGAATGCAAATGATAAAATTAACAAGTTAGGATGTATGTACCTAGGAAGTATGGAAATGTGATTAGGATTCTAGAAATGCAAAAATATTGTCAAAATATGCTAAGGAGGATTAATACGCCCTTACTATTGCCTTATTCCTACTATTTTTTTTTCAAGGAAAACACAAAATCTTTGGATGTCAGAATAGAATCCAAAAGAATCTCTACGAAATACATATAGGAGGACTAACACACCCTTACTATTGTCTTAGTCTCACTTTGAATTTCTATAATCTTGAAATGTGATCCTAAGGTCCAAGGTTTGCACTTCCTTCTTCTTGGATCTCAGGTCCTAAAACTCCCAGATCTGGTTCGTAGATGACTTTCCATGAAGATGACAACTTTGTAGTGCAACTTTGAAACTTTGCAAATTTGTACTCCAAATGATCTTAACCTAAATCTACAAACACAAACACACAAGAGAGGAAAAATTTGTTGATTGTTAGTAAATGGGGGTTTTCCTTGGTCAAACCCCTTGTTGGTAATTAAACCTTGGAATGAAATGAAATAATGAAGGGAAATAATGAATGAAAAAAGTGCTATGTTGCAACTCACCAAACCCTTGTTATGAAATTTGCAAACTTGTGTGAAGTGGCTAGCTTGAATGTAGATCTTGGATGGAAGTAATGCTTGAGTGATCTTGACTTGAATTGCTTACTTGAATGAAAACCCTACATCACAAATGTTAGCTCAAAAACACACATGATGCAAGAATATATTTGACATGATGCTTGAATCTTGATGATGGCTCCAAATGCTTGATGAATTGCTCTTGAATGCTCTTGATCTCATAAACTTGCTATAAGGATGAATACTTGAATGCTTGCGGTGAAGATGAGTGAAAGAAACTTGTATGTATACTTATCCATGCTTAATATCCCAAAATTACACCACAACAAGCCGACATATGAATTCATTAATTAAAGGAGGCTAAATCCTGTCAAGATTTGAAATTAAATCTCAAAAATAACTTGAGGAGGACTAAGACGCCCTAGGTGGAATCTTAGTCCTGAGGCTTGAAACTTGGGGCACAAACTCCAAAAAGGGGCCCAATTAAGGTGCCTTTGAAATCAAGGTCCCAAGACCTTTGGGGGACAAAGACACCCTAGGTGTCTTATTAGTCCCAGTCCAAAAATCAAGGACACACAACCAACATTATTAAATTATCATTTATCCTTTGATGTTTGTCGAGATTAGCCATAAAAGATATAATTTATTAGGCTTGTGGATGCGAAATAGGACCAATTAAGACATAAATAAGGATAAATAAAGCAAGGCGGGCCCAAACAAGTGTGAAAATGCAAAGGTATGCATTTTCCTACACTACACATAGATTCTAATCACATCCAACAAACTTCAAAAATATTATATATTGATGAAAGTACTACTTTTATCTTTAAAAATCACAACAATATTTGACTAAAGTGTTGATTATATGTTGGTTGGCATTGATATGTCCATACATATCAAACAGATCTCTTAGACATGCTTACCCTATTTAGAAGGCCCAAGATTAGAAATTGAGAATCTCTTTATTACCTTTTTAAGACCTAATTTAATGATCATTCTGAAACCTTCAAGAAGGGTTTCCTTTGCATCTTTATTTGTTCCTTATCTAATAAACAAGTACCCTCCACGCACAAAATTATCTTTGACATTCTTTGAAAAAAATTAACATCAACAAAACCTAAATAAATTCAAGTTAGTAAACTTTTTTTTTTACTGAAAGAATACATGAATAAAGAAATTAGCAGTTAGACAACTTAGCAAGCCTTACCAATAGTTTAAGCCAATAATTTGGACTACTAAATGCATATTACCAATATGTTCTTACCATTATCAGGGTACCATATTATTAATAGAGTTCTCAACTTCATCATGAGGGTTCTCACACCCCAAAATACTCAAAACCTTTTTTAAGTGTCATCTTGTTTATTTTAAATTAATCCCATTATTTTTATTCATAACCTTGTTTGGATGGCATCTAATAAGAGGAGTAGTAATTTGGTGGGTTTATTGCTTCTTCATGGTTTCATTGCATTCAACCAAAATATAAAGGATGCCTAGGGCTTATTGATCCCTAAACCCAAGGGACTTGTCTTGCTACGAAATGTATTATTAGAGATGTTGGTGGAGATGAAGCATGAAAATTTTTAGTATGTCAACAAATAATGAAAGCTTCTATAAAGAAAAAATGGCAAGATGTTCGTTGGTTGGATAAAATGCTTTTGTCTCCTTCCTTTAAAATCAAAGCTTCTTTCCCTTTCTAGCCTATTTGAAAAGCATGGCAAAGAGTTAGTAATTTTTTAAAATGGAATGAATCTTCTTTATAGACAAGGTTCAATTTTGTTTCAATGTCAATTTGGTGGAACAAAATAACTACTTATCATGATCAACCATTAACAATAAATTTTTCAAGACAAGCTCACTACTTGTTTAAGAAGGGAGTTCAAAAATTTAAAGATATTTGGGATTTTAATATATTTGATTGGGCCTCTTGGAACAAAATAAAAGAGTAGCATGGGTTGAGTAATAAATATAAAAAGTTCCTATTTTTTATTAAATCCCTTGTTCCTGTTGATCTAACTATGAAATTATGCACTTCAAGGGATTGTTATTTCTTTAGGTATTGGAAATGACTCTTGTAGTCATTTCAATAATTTTCTTTAAAGAATATATATTTACAGTTGCTTCCTAGTAGGAACCTTTCCGCTCATATGAATCACAAGTGGAAATGCATATTTAGCTCCAAATTTTGGTCTAAATTAAGTGCTCAAATATCGTGCTCCAAAGCTGATTTCGATTCACAAGTGTTGGTTTCGAAAATACTATCTATGGGGGATAGATTGAAGTGTATTATGGTCCAACCAGCTAATTGTCCTTTTTTTCATGGTATTGAATGTTTGAAACACATTTTTTAGGATTGTTTACATGTTAAGAAGCAATGGTTTGCAATTTTTAGATATTTCTTAGCAATTTTTAATCACGAATTGATCTAGAAAGAAGTTGTTTTTGGCTTTGGTATGCAAAAGGATGTGATTGCTATTCTATCTGGCATGCAGTTTTAAAAAATATATGGAAAAATAGATGTGCTGCAATGTTTTCTAATAATTATTATCAGGTAACTGACACTCTAAGGCTTTACTCTGACATATGTTTTCAAGTGGCTATTTTTTTGTAGTTCCAAGTATTATGTAAGAAGAATGAAAATTCCAAACAACATCTACAACAGATTAACGATCAAATTGTGAAGTTTCAACTCGTCAATAAACTTAATCATTATAAAAAAGTGATACAACTCTTGAAATTGTCTATATGTTGTACAATTTATATTTTATGGCTGGTTTGTTGTACAACTCTTATAAAAATGTCATACAACTCTTATAGGTGTATCTATATGTTGTTGTACAACTCTTATAATATGTATTTTATGACTGGTTTGTTGTACAACTCTTATAAAAATGTTATACAGCTCTTGTTCATGTCTAGGGGAGAGGGGCCCAAAGTAGGGCGGGTCAACTTTGGAGGTCCACGTGGACCAAAAAAATTTAAAAATTTTCCCGCCACATCACCCTGCCACTTGTGCATCGGCCCATATTTTAAAAAAAAATCAATCACCTTGCCACTTGTTAAGCACCATTTAAGCCGACGTGTCCAAAACGGGTTGATTTTTCCCTTTGCTTGAAAGTGGAGCCCATCGGCCTCCTTAATCGGCGAGCACATCTACGTACATTGGATCGGACAGTCGTGTGTACGCGACAACCTCGCTACCTTGAACCAACAGTTTAGAGCATTAAATGCTCGCTGCCTCCTTCGTTTCCTCCACTAACCAACTTTCCTTACACATCGCTTTGCATTTACTCGGTCTATCGGGCGTGTTAATTGGAGATTAAGGTTCATTCAATGCTTCACATTCTCACATATCCCATTGAATCCCATTCCTTTTATTTGCAAACATTCTTGACTGTTCGTTTTGTTTTGCACTGAAACTTGTTCAACTCTCCATGCTTCATTGTTCGCCTCTTCACGCTTCTTCGTTTGGCTCTGCACTCTCAATAGCTCCCTTTCTCTTTCAGGTGAGGTTTATAACCTCACTCAACCTCTACCAGTCTCAATGAATACGACAGTATTCTGCCATGCACTTAGTTTTAAAAAAAAATTATTTGCAATTTTTTTCTTTCAATCTGATGCATAAAATGAAATGTGGGGAGAGTTTCAAAGGTTTTCTTTTCCTCTATACTCGTCCATGCACTCCTACTATTTCATTCTTCATTGAACGACATTTACTCTGCATTGTGTTTTTCATATTTGCTTCCTTATACAAAATATGAAATGGGTTTTACTAGTTTAAATGGCTTTTCATTACTATTTGACTTCTTCATCGAAATATGGAAAGGGCTTGATTGGATTTCTATAAATTTGTTTGTCAATCCACAAACTTTAACTCTGTGATTTCTTTTATTACATTTCTTTGTTATTCCAAAATACGAAAAATGGTTACACTATTTTATTATTCATAGGGTTATAATGTTTATCGTTTCGAGGGTTTATGCCACACACTTGCATTCGTGTGTTCCTCATTGCACAGACTTTAACTCAACAATTTTCTTTAAATAATCTCATGTCATTCTGAAATATGAAAATGGTAGCACTAGTTTTAATTTCGAACATATTCTGCCAGTTGTTTTTTATTTACACGGCGTTTACTCTGCATTGTGCTTTTCATTTTTGCTTCCTTATACGAAATATGAAGTGGGTTTGACTACTTGAAATGATTTTTCATTACTATTACACTTCTTCGACGAAATATGGAAAGGGATTGAATGGTTTTGTATTTGTGTGTTTGATATTCCACAAACTGTAACTTTGTAATTTATTTTTTTACTTTTCTTTGCTATTCCTAAATATGGAAATGCTTACACTATTTTTATTATTCATAGGGTTATAATGTTTATCATTTTGAGTGTTTCTGCCATGCACTTGCATTCGTATGTTCCTTGAATTGCACAATATGGAAATGGCTTGACTGGTATTCTATTTGTGTGTTCGTCATTCCATAAACTTTTACTTTGCAATTTTCTTAAAATAATCTCATGACAATCCGCATTATGGAAATGGTAGCAATGGTTGTAATTTCGAACATATTCTACCATGCTTTTCTTCATTTCATTGTTAATACCAAACATGGAAAGTGTTTGGTTGGTTCACAATTACAGGGTTTTCTGGCATGCACTTCTATTCCTTTATTCGACACTGCACAATTATTTTGTCTACGAGATGCTTTTTTTCATTTCATTCATACTACCAAACATGGAAAGGGTTTGAATGGTTCACAATTAGAGGGTTATCTTCCATGCACTTGTATTTGTTTGTTTGAAAATGCATAAACTTTCACTCTGCAATTTGCCTTCGCTATTTTTTTAGTATTCCCAAACATGAAAATGAGTTAACTTGTTTTTATTCAAAGATATTCTGCAATGCAATTAAAGACTCCATACCAAACCATCATTGAACATATAAAGAGATTTACAAATTCAAAAATGCATATCTCCATATTTTCCAATTTCCATTTACCATGACTCACTTCCATATTGATATCTACATGGAACTACAGACATTCAACTCCCCAAACAAAAAATTGAAGTTGTTCAATTCAATGGAGACTAACGAATGAAACGAACGATGAATTACCAAAGGATATGCACCACATACTTTTAATGCGGGGTGGACGCCACACCATAAGCACAAGCACCGTTACACTCTCCATTGAAGAGAACAACTTCACTTTTTTATTAATTTTTTATGCCTTTGAATGTCATGCAATTGCATTCGTCTGTTCTTCCATGCACAATAGTTCTATCTATGAAATGCTTTCTTTATTTCATTGTTACTACCAAACATGGAAATGAAAACAACTTAACCCATTATCATATTTGGGTATAACAAAAAAATATTAAAGAAAAATTACAAAGTTAAAGTTTGTGCATAACAACAAAATATTAAAGTTAGTGGAAAATTACATATATATATATATATGGGTATATGCAGGATCATCATGGAAAAAATAGGCCTTTGAGTGGCAAAAAATTCAAAAAAATCAGAGTTAGGCAACTTATATATATACATATATACATATATATATATATACATATATGTATATATACATATATGTATATATACATATATACATATATGTACATATACATATATGTATATATATACATATACATATATGTATACATATACATATATATACATATATGTATACATATACATATACATATATGTATACATATATATACATATATGTATACATATATGTATATATGTATATATATATATGTATATATATATATATATACATATATATATATGTATACATATCTGTATATGTCCCATTTTCCTACCAACACAACACTCATAGAAAATCAATCATTCACATGTGTTCCACTAGTCAGATTACAACACACAACTATAGTTGCCTTCTCTTTTGCCACATGCAACCACCAAAAAACAATGTGTTAAGCCCACCATAATTGCTCGAGAAGCAAACAAGGATTGCACAGCATGAATACATACAATCTCTGCAATTGAAGACATCCAAACAAGTTTTCAAATTTGAAAAAGGACACAAATTAAAGACTCCATAGCAAACCACCATTAGAGATTTACAAATTCAAAAATGTATTTCTCAATCTTTTCCAATTTCCATTTATCGGAGCCTCACTTCCATATTCATATCTACATGAGATTGCATACATTCAACTCCCTAAATAAAAAAGTGAAGTTGTTCTTTTAGATGGAGAGTCTAACGAATGGAACAAACAATGCATAGCGAAGGGATATGCTTGGACTACTTTTAATGCGGGGTGGTCACAAGACCATAAGCAGCAACACCATTACACTTTCCATCATAGAAGAACAACTTCACTTTTTTTTTCAATCTGTTGTATGCTATGCAAAGTGGGATAGGGGTGGGTTCAATTGGATTTGGTGGTGGGACAGTCTTGGCTCTTTGTTGTTCTCATGCCATTGGATATATGAAAATATTGACAGCGATGTAATGCAAGTGGTGATATTATAGGGGAGTGTGAGTTATACTAATTTTATATTTTGGCTGCATGTTTTAATGCTACGGGCCATTAAAAATCAATATGGCTTGTATGTTTGTGGTATTAGATGTGCTTTGAATATTCTATGACATGTAAGACTGTGAATAACTATTTGTGTCTGGGACAAATATAAACTGATTATAATACAATTTTGGTGGTACAGTGATTCGAGTACCCTTGTTGATTGTGGGTGAAAACTATTTTACAATTACATATTAAGGGGGTCCTATACACCCTATGTTTGGAGGTCCACATGTTTCTACATGATACTATTTACAAATGCTTACATGAATTATTTTGCTTACCATGAATATAGAATTGCTAGAATTGATGAGGCAGAATATATGTGTGTGCGTACATGCATGGGTGAATATGTATATAATTAATATGGATAGGATATCTCATATGTCCCAATTTTCCTAAAAAAACAACATCATAGAAAATCGAATCATTCACCTATTGGTTCGACTAACAATTACAACACACAAGATAGTTGCCTAGTCTTTTCCACCCTCAACCTAAAAAATTTTGTGTTAAGCCCAAATACTTGTAGAGGGCAAACAAGGATTTACAGATGAACCATACAAAAATGAAATTGAGGCATCCAAACAAGTTTTAAATTTGATTCGAACACAAATTAAAGACTCCATAACCAACCACACAAGAGATTTACAAATTCAAAAATTCATTTCTCAATCTTTTCGAATTTCCATTTATCGGAGCCTCACTTCCATATTCATATCTACATGGAACTACATACATTCAACTCCCTAAATAAAAAAGTGAAGTTGTTCTTTTAGATGGAGAGTCTAACGAATGGAACGAACAATGAATAGCGAAGGGATATGCTTGGACTACTTTTAATGCGGGGTGGTCACAAGACCATAAGTAGCAGCACCGTTACACTTTCCATCATAGAAGAACAACTTCACTTTTTTTTCAATTTGTTGTATGCTATGCAAAGTGGGATAGGGGTGGGTTCAATTGGATTTGGTGGTGGGATGGTCTTGGCTCTTTGTTGTTCTCATGCCATTAGATGTATGAAAATATTGGCGGCGATGTAATGCAAGTGGTGATATTATAGGGGAGTGTGAGTTATACTAATTTTATATTTTGGCTGCATGTTTTAATGCTATGGGCCATTAAAAATCAATATGGCTTGTATGTTTGTGGTATCAGATGTGCTTTGAATATTCTATGACATGTAAGACTGTGAATAACTATTTGTGTCTGGGACAAATATAAACTGATTATAATACAATTTTGGTGGTACAGTGATTCGAGTACCCTTGTTGATTGGGGGTGAAAATTGTTTTACAATTGCATATTAAGGGGGTCCTATACACCCTATGTTTGGAGGTCCACATGTTTCTACATGATACTGTTTACAAATGCTTACATGAATTATTTTGCTTACCATGAATATAGAATTGCTAGAATTGATGAGGCAGAATATATGTGTGTGTGTATGTATATATGTATATATGTATTTATATATGTGTATATATATGTGTATATATATGTATATATATATATATATATGTATGTATGTATATATAGATACATATATATGTATGTATATATATACATATATGTATGTATATATATATATATGTATGTTTGTATATGTATATATATGTATGTCTATATATCATAGAGATTATGGTATATTCCGCTGACACCTTGTCATTTTGTGTCTTGTTCACTCTGCTTCATTGGCGTGCAAAGAAATACATGATCAACCCAGCCCATTGTTCCTTCCAAGCTTTGTTGATGGTGAGTTGCAATTGAAAGGTATACAATTTTGTAATATTCTTTGTGTATTAAGCTAAGCACTGCCTACATTTGTGTAATATTCTTTATGTATTGATTGATCCCTCCTTTCATTTGTTCTTGCAGTAAGCAGGATAAAGGTAAGTGCAACGAGACACAGCATCAAGCAAATCCATACTATACAGGTGAGGTTTCTAACCTCACTAAGGCTCTACCACTTTCTCTTGTCAGTAAATGGTTTTTTGTTGTCTCGTTGATTTTGATCATATTTTTTTGGTGTTTCTTAAATTGAAGGAATTTAATGGCTTTCTTAGTGCATGCAGAATGTGCTTGATGAAGTGTATGGTGTCTAGGGTGTTTATGAACACTTCAAAATTTTGTGTTCTTAAACACACTTTATTTTCAAGGAAAATAATGCTTCTTTCTAGCATCACCTTGTCTTTAATGGGTTTAATTTATTATGTTTCTTTCCTCTCATGGTTAGCCAAAATCTGTCATCATTGAATTGCCCGCCACGTGACCGTGTCACCTATGCTTTTAATATGTATATGCACATATATGTGTAGATGCATATATGTACTTTTATGTTTATGCATAATTGTACATAAATATATGCATATATGTACATATGTATACATATGTATATGCATATATGTACGAAAGTATGCACATACATTTTTATGCAATACAAGTTAATAAACAAGTGCACTGAAAAATAGAATAATACAAGTGCATGGCACATAGCCTTCCAAATTAAACTCATATATTTATTATGTTTCTTTCCTCTCATGGTTAGCCAAAATCTATCATCATTGAATTGCCCGCCATGTGACCGTGTCACCTATGCTTTTAATATGTATATGCACATATATTTGTAGATGCATATATGTACTTTTATGTTTATGCATAATTGTACATATATATATACATATATGTACATATGTAAACATATGTATATTCATATACGTACGAAAGTATGCACATGCATTTTTATGCAATACAAGTTAATAAACAAGTGCATTGAAGAATAGAATAATACAAGTGCATGGCACACAGCCTTCCAAATTAAACTACAAAGTTATTGCACACTTACATATATATGAAAGTAGGTATGAATGTTCATAGATTAGTGCATGTACATACATATGGACATCCACTATGTCTGTATGTGCAGTAATTTGTGCACATACATATATATGTACCTACACAATGATTGATTATGCAATGAGGATCATACAAATAGAAGTAGGGCGGGTCAACTTTGAACATATACATATTATATATATATATATATATATACACATACATATATATTCTGCCTCATCAATTCTAGCAATTCTATATTCTTGGTAAGTAAAATAATTCATGTAAGCAATTGTAAACAATATCATGTAGAAACATGTGGACCTCCAAACATAGGGTGCATAGGACCCCCTTAATATGCAATTGTAAAACAGTTTTCACCCTAAAAGTCAACAAATGTACTTGAATCATTGTACCACCAAAATTGTATTATAATTAGTTTATATTTGTCCCAAACACAAATAGTTATTCACAATTTTACATGTCATAGAATATTCAAAGCACATCTGATACCACAAACATACAAGCCATATTGATTGTTAATGGCTTGTAGCATTAAAACATGGATCCAAAATATAAAATTAGTATAACAAACACTCCCCTAATATATCACCACTTGCATTACATCACTGCCAATATTTTCATACATCGAATGCCACGAGAACAACAAAGATCCAAGACTGTCCCATCACCAATTCCATTATATTATACAGAAGATTTTGTTGTACTTTATACATTATATATCATGTAAATGATGTTGCTAGTGTTGTGTACATGACTATATGAAGATTCAAGTGATATTTTTAGTGGTTGTTAATGCATAATGTTGTATACATGCAATAGTTATGCGAGGTGTGTTGTACATTTCAGCCCAATCAAGCAATCACCATAAACAAAGTTTCAGTATAATTAAGCAAACTTACATTAACAAGCAATTGCACTACACTGGCAACATGGACATCATATTGCTAATTAGGCCTATAAACATATCCATTTAATAAACCAATAAATAGATACATTTGATATCAAATCTTAAATATAGGAATGTGCATAATGCTAGCAAACAACATTTGCATATTATAGGACAAAAATTTGTACTGACATTGGAGGTTATACTATTGACAAGACTTCTTTTTCAAAAGTGCATTTAAGTATTAAACTATGTACCATTATACTTTACAAATAATCAGTGTATGCAACATGGTATAATACTAAAAATGCTTTGGTGAAAAGAAGCCTTGCTAATGAATGGTCAAACAAGTTTCAGTGTGAAACCAAACAAATAGACGAGAATGTTTGCAAAGAAAAGGAATGAGAGTGAGTGGGATATGCGAGAATTTGGAGCATTGAATGAACCTTGATCTCTGATTTACTTGCCCGACAGTCTGAGTAAATGCGAAGGGACACGTAAGACAAGTTGGTTAGTGGAGGTAACGAAGGAGGTGGTGAGCGATTAATGCTCTAAACTATTTGTTTAGGGTGGTGAGGATGCCATGAACACGTGGTCGTCTGATCCATTGTATCCAGATGTGTTCGCTAATTAAGGAGGCAGATGTGCTCCACTTTGGGGTGGAGGGAAAAATGGGCCCGTTTTGGACATGTCAGAGTAAATGGTGCTTGATAGGTGGCAGGGTGGTCAATTTTTTCAAAATAAAATGTTGGGCCTAATGCACAAGTGGCAGGGTGATGTAATGGGAAATTTTTCTACTTAATATTAGGGTATTACAGTCCCCCAACAACAAGATTAAACATCCAACAATTGAACTATATATTGCAGCCTAGAATACACAACAAAAAAGTAGCCAATCAATCATCTAGTTGTAGTGATGGTCCCTCCCAACATCAATCAAGCATGCCAAGATAAACATCCAAAGATGTGTTCTTGTCTCTTGCTTGTGCGTTCTAAGTTGTCCTTACATGATTTGCATTTACATTTGTAAATTGAGTGCTAATTACATGCAACGGTGTTGAACAAAGTTATTTGCAACAGAGAGTAGAGTGCAGCCTACATTTGGGCTAACACTTGAATTGACATTCAACTCCCCAAACAAAGGGATGTATATGTTCAATATATCCTAAAACAAGGCATGGTTGTGTGCTAACGGGTTTCTAGGACTGCTTTTATGTCTTTCTCGTTGCAATGACCTATGGGCCCAGTTGATTTCTCTTTCCTTCCTATCTTGTTTCTTTTGAACCCTCTGTTGCTCCATCTTGTCATGTATTTCCTTCTTATCTTGTTTCTTTTGAACTTGTTCTTGGCCCCTCTTTTGCTCTCTTTCATTCCTATCTTGTATCCTTTGAACTTTCTCTTTCTCCTTCTTCTACTCTCTCTCCTTCCTATCTTGTTGCTTTTTAGCTTTGTCTTCCTCCTTATTCTACTCTATTTCCTTGCTCAAATATGCATAGTAATCTAGCAATTGTGGCATGGAAAAAGTGGCAGGTGGAGAAGGAAATGAATAAGTTCCTTGCTCTTCGCACTACAAGACAATACCCAATTTTTTGGCTTCATCTGCCAACCGAGATGGTTGGGTAAGGGTCGAGGGAAGGCTTAAACCATCATAACCCTCATCAGTAGCTCCCTCTACCAACCAAGAGGGTTGGGCAGGGGGTGATGCAGGAAGACTTAGACTGTCATTACCCATATTCATAGATCATCTGCCAACCAAAATAGTGAGGTAGGGGTTGAGGGAAGAGTCAGGCCGTCATTATGTTCCTCACACTGGTTGTCCACCATGTCATTTATTTGATGATTAACTGTTTCATTCATTGTCAATTCCCAATGTCGTGATGTTGTTGTTCGCCTACCTAAATTTGGAGCAGTAACTACGACATCTATCTCTGCTTCTACATTTTGTTTTTCTTTAGGGGGGAATGAAACCCCTCTTTGACATGTAGGCCACCTTGTTGTGGCTCTCTTCTTCATTGGCTTGGACCTCATATCAACTTTATATTGAACCTACACACATTATTGAGACATGTTTGAAACAATGATAAGAAACACCATTAAACACCCTTAAAGATAGAGTGATGCCTTTTTTTTTCCTTTGTTATTTTAGCTGATAGTTTATAATGGTAAATTCGATAATTGTTGAAGTTTTATGTGATCATACTAATTTGTTTGAATTGCACATGTTTATAACATTTTTTATTGTAGTGAAAGGAGTTTGTGTAATGCCATAATGCCGATTGGAATTAACAATGTAGATAACTGAAATTCATTGTCATTCATCAATAGGCATCAAGTATGAAACACCTTGATTTTGAGTTACAAGTTTGTGATATATAAAAATATTGAAATTGAACATTCATACACAATCATAAACAGTATAAGTCAAAACCCCAGATAGTGAGTTAGAAAGAATCTGTTGCAACAATGGCATTGCCATTCAAAAAAGTGAGTTGGCCTTGTGCATCAATCACATAGGGTTTAACAATCACATTCTAAGGAACTAGAAAGCATTGACATCCATAAATAGTGTTAAGTTGTAACCCCAGATATTGAGTCTGAGGGTAGTGGGTGAGAAACATTTACAGTGCAAATAACTAATTTATATACCCAAACATATAGAACATAGCAAAAATACTAGGAATTGAACTGAAATTACTTGACATTCATAAATAGAGAAAGTTGAAACACCAAATATAATTGTGACATAGTGGTGCTTGAAAAATAGTTACGGTGCATAAAACTGATCTATATTGGCAGCCATATTGAGCATAAGAAAAGTCCAACAAACAAACTTAAATGACTTGACATACATAAACACTGTAAGTTGAAACCCCAGATATTGAGTTACAGGTTTGTGGGTGACATAACTTTTACAGTCAATATAACAGATCTATATTGGGAGGCATAGAGAACATAAAAAGAGCCCAAAAGATGAAAAGAACTTGGACATTCACAAATAGCGTAAGTTGAAACCCAAGATGTTGAGTAACAAGTTTTTTTGAGAAGCGTTACCATTGCATACAACATATTGCCATAGGGACATGAATAGTTTATATGAAAAAGCAAAGGTATAACTATATGGTGAAAATCACTTGCATAACATTGAAAAGATTGGCATTCATAGGCATAAACAAGAACTTTGAGATTGGCATTCATAGGCATAAATAGTTTGTTTGTGTAGAGTACCTGAATGTTGATAGTGTGATGTTGGTGCTACTTCTTCTTCTCCTCTTTGTTCGTCTACCTCCAGGAAAACGTTGCAATGAATATGAAAGTGAGACGGGGTAAATGGAAATGTAATTTTGAATTTGAAAATCTCTTTATATGTTCAATGTTGTTTGGTATGGAGTCTTTAATTTTGGCATTCATAGGCATAAACAAGAAGTTTGAGATTGGCATTCATAGGCATAAACATTGTGTTTTTGTAGAGTACTTGAATGTTGATAGTGTGATGTTGGTGCTGCTTCTTCTTCTCCTCTTTGTTCGTCTACCTCCAGGAAAACGTTGCAGTGAATATGAAAGTGAGACGTGGTTAATGGAAATGCAATTTTGAATTTGAAAATCTCTTTATATGTTCAATGTTGTTTGGTATGGAGTCTTTAATTTCGGTCCTCCTTTTTCAAATTTGAAAATTTGTTTGGGTGCCTTCAATTGCATAGTTTGTATGTATTTATGGCGTGCAATGTTTGTTTGCTAGTCAGGCGATTGTGGTGGCCTTACTGCCATTGTTTTGGTGGTTGCAGGTGGCAAAAGCGAAGTTTGAACCAGTTGTCGTGTGAATGGATTTGATAGATGGGACAATTATGAATGATTTGAACTTTTCCTTTCACTGTTGTATTGATGGCACAATGGGATAGGGGGTGGGTTCGATTGGATTTGGTGATGGGACATTCTTGGCTCGTAGTTGTTCTCCTCTCCTGCCACTTGTATTAAAATAGTGGTTGTGAGCTAATGCAAGTGGTGATATTAAAGGGGAGCGTGGATTATACTAATTTTATATTTTGGGTGCAAGTTGTAAAGCTACGGGCTAGTAAGAATCAATATGGCATGTATGTTTGTGGTGTCAGATGTGCTTTGAATATTCTCTGACATGTAAGACTTTGATTACTTATTTGTGTTCAGGACAAATATAAACCGATTATAATACAATTTTGGTAGTACAGTGAATCGAGTACCCTTGTTGACTTTCTGGGTGAAAACCGGGTTACAATTGCATATTAAGGCGGTGTAGTGTGGGGCCCATGTGAGACTACTTCCATACCCAGTATAGGCTCCCACCCTACTTTGGGCCCCTCTCCCCCTATATGTAGCTGTACAGCTCTTGTAATTTGTATAGTATGACTGATTTTTTGACTGACTATGTACTTTGGAACTACATTTTTAGCTCCATTCCCATAAATTCTTTTTTACTTTATTCAATATAAAAAAATCCCACTATTTCTATTTATTTATGATCAATTTATTTAAACAATGTTCATTATAAACCTTAAAAGAACACTTTGTTTCCTTGCTTTTATGGGCGTTGCTTCATATAAACTTATTAGCTTTTATCTTCGCAGAGAATTTTTTCTTTGTCATGATTACAGGTCATCTCAACGAAATTCTTGATAACCAAACATAAAAATTCCAATTCCCAATTTATGAGTAAAAAGAGACAAGGAAACTTGAGACCCTTACTGAAACACAGTACTGTCACTCACATGGAATACGTGCATTATTGAATATGATATCTCTGCAAACTTTTATTCAACCTGTTGCTGCTGTACTGAAAAAAAATTGCAGAACCTTGTTCACCCTTTCCTTCATTTTCCGCATAAACCACAGTAAGCAATGGCCCATGTTTGCCCCATCCAAAATCACTCATTATTGGTCTCACATGAATGGATAGAGAACTAGTTAACATCAAGACTGGTGTAAAAAACAAATATCACATGGATAAGCACTGTACAGCATTTGCACCACTTTACACAATCTTATTTGCAACACTCCAAAATTCTAACTAAATTAATAAATACTTTTTCATAGTGGGATAAGAACAAGTGCAATTTCACTTTCAACAAAATATTTTATCATTTTTTTCTTTTAACTGATTTAGTTATCTATCTCTTAGATATAAGACGATAAAAATATATGTTAGTTGGTATGAGTTTTTCAGGGTCTATGTAATATTAAAGATTATTTGGGGTTACATTCTGTATATTTTACCATTCTATGTTTTGAATCACGTTTAATGATCCATCATTATTATCTTTCTAATAATAAATTACTCAAAATAAGTATACATTAGTTTTTATGAGTTGTTTCCATATTACAATTGTTTGTGGATTCGTTTCGTATATTTTATCATTCGACGTTTCGAATCACATTCAATGATCCAATCCGATCAACCATTCAGATGCTGATGGTTCTACTGGGTGGATAACTTGATCAACAACATTTGAATATCCAACTCATCCGCTTCTGACAGATCTGCTTGCCCCTCACCATTGGATTTGGATATGTTTGAATTATCATTATCTATCTAATTTATAGAAACAATCTTAATATCATAAATATACGCTTATTTGGTGTCATTAGAATAGGTACATGCCATTAACTTATTTTGGGGATTTCTAACAGCTTGTCATTGTACGGCGCAGTGGATTCATATCTATTTGAATAATGAAATTAAATTACCTGATTTTTTTAATTTAGCTAACATGTTACTGGCATTGAAGTCATTCTCCTGTTTTTTAATCCTCCCCAAAAATTCTCTGGAAGCGATCATTTATGAGTTGTAGGTTATGGAGAGAATTGACAATGTAGGCATAAACCTACTACTGTAGGTTGTATGGGTTGACCTTAGCATTGAATGTTCTAACAATAATTATGTACTTGACAGTATGACTTTCAAACTATTAATGAATGGTGTATGGCAAATACAGACACAGGGCATGTTCAACAACGTACTCACCTACTGAAAATGCTTTGCACATCTTAAGGAGGACATGGGAGGTTGATGTGGCACTGGTACGGTTGTCACACTTGCTCAAAACATTGTATTGCTTGGATTGAAGTTTTGAATTGTTGTTGAGATAATTTAAGGTTTATTATTCTGTTAGAATGAAAATTAATGTTTAAAATATGGTAAATGAAAGAACTGATCATCTTTTCAAGAAATAATATTAATTTTTCAGAATGTTTTAAATGAATTGATATTTTTTACATTGAAATTGTAGCATATAAACTGTGTTAGTCAAAATTTACTGGATATGATTTGGAATTATTGAAGAAAATAATATCAATCAATATGAACTGTGGAAATTTAATGCCATTAATTAATTATATTTTAGCTTTTGTATATCTGTATTTCAGAAAACTACTTTAAGTGTACTACTGTATTTTTATTTTCATGACATTTAATTTTGTATGGAGCAACTCCTGAATATTTATATGTTCATACATTGATTAGTATATTCATACAATTTCAATTAATAATGAAACTTTATTAATTGCATTCAATAGAAAGATGAATTTAATTAATTAATAAATTTCTAGGTTATAGTAATTGCATTCAATGTAGAGATGGATTTAATTAATTAATAATTTTAGAGTTCATAATAGCATGCACTTTATACATTATAATAATTATAATTTATCCTCATTTATGTTGGAATAAGAGATGAAAGATATTAATCAGTCAAATTACAAATAATTTAGTTTTAAAATAATTTTAGTTAAAAAATATACATAAATATAAAAGATAAGTATTTATTTTGAATAAAAAGAAAACACATAATTTGTTAAGAGGAACAAACAATTAGAGGCATTCCACAGTTCATAATAATTGATGCATGCCATTTCTGGATTCAATTAGATGAAATTATTTTACATCAATGTTTTGAGTCACATTTTATAATCCATTATAAAATAAAATGAAGCTATAGAAACAAACAATACTAATTAACTAAGAAATCTTAATCACAATAACGTTTACTAAAAATAAATATCATTTAAAATCTGAAATAATAATAATTCTCATTCATAACATATATTGTTAATTGAATGCATTTATTACACTGTCAAAATATTAAGATTTAAATTCAGCAAGTATTGTTTACTTTCAATTCACTATTATTTTATATACAAAACAATAAAATATTAAATAAATATATTATTTTTAAATGGAAAAAATACTTTTTCTCAAACTATCACTAATTCAGTAACTGATAGAGGTATTTCAGCATTCTTTTCAAAGATAAAAGAACAAAATATATGCTTATTCTGTGCCATTAATGATAAAGATAGTCTTGACTCAGCATTCTTTTCAAAGATAAAAACTCAAATTATCTTAATACTGAAAATGGTGGTAGTCTTGACTATTAGAACAACTACCACTGCAACTACTAGCATTTAAGTGATTCATTCTCACGCCTTGTCACAGTGTCATGTCATGGCTTATGAATCATCGGATATGGAAAGAAGACTTTGAGGACTCAACAGTACTGCTGGATCATTGAATTCTAGAACAAATTAAGTCTAAATGGCTTTTCGGCCATTAATGACTACTGTTTGACATGACATGTATGATTTATAACTTCTATAGTTAACTTTGAACGAGTGATCAAGTCTTTTATAATGAGAAAGGAGAATTAGAATGGATGGTGGGTAAGAATAATTCTTGTGAATAAGTTTTTAAGTTTTTATTATATAAAAAACGAATTAGAATGAGATGTTTGGTGAGAATTAGTTTCATTATCATGAGTGTTAAGTGGATCATTCATTATCATGAGAGTTGGGTTCTTGTGAACCACTATTTATGAAACATGAGTCAATAAGTTTGATTCATAAAACTACAGGGTTGAATCCTGATAGCAATATCACAATTAGTTTCGCTATCAAATTAAGTCTTTTGTCATGAGCAAGAAAATGAGAATGAGATGGTTGGTAAGAATTTTTTGATATTTAAATTTCTTTTTATTGAATAAAGCTACCAATAGGTCGCTGGAAAAATACAACAGCTGTAGAACAACAATAATTGAGCAAGGATAGGAACATTGCAGTCTACAAAAACAGACCCAAAGGCTACCAAAACATACAAGAGCAGCAAGATGGAATTACATAGTCAAAGAGGCTGCCAACACAAAAACTCGTCATAATGTAGAAACTTGTTGCAACTGATCTAGGACTTTATCATTCTTCTCAAAGCTTGAAACTATGAAAACAAGAAAACCACATTATGAAATCACAGCAGCACATCTATTCCATAAAACTTGTCTAATAGAATCAGCAATCACTTCTTGCATACTGAAACCTTCCGGTTCAAATGTTTATTATAGGAAAGGAAAATGAAGATGAAATGGTTCACAATTGGGACTTTATGGTTCTTCTCAAAGCTTGAAGCTGTGAAAACAAGAAAACCACATGATAAAATCATAGCAGCACATCTATTCCATAAAACTTGTCTAATAGAATCAGCAATCACTTCTTGAATACCGAAACCTTCCAATTCAAATCTTTATTATAAGAAAGGAAAATGAAGATGAAATGATTCACAAGAATTCTTCTTGTTGTCAAACTACTTTTAATGCTAAATGGTTTGAAATAATTTGAGTTAAACTTAATATTGTTTATAAATAAACTATAAAATTCAGTATTTTTGAAACATACAACTAATATTTAAATTTAAATAAAATTATTTTTTATTATTTTATAATTATTGAAAATTTATAAGTTTAAAATTGTAATTAAATGGGTTATAAAAGTTTAGTATTTTTAAAAATAAACTATTAATATTTAAATTTAAATATAAATTAATTTTATTATTATTTAAATAGTTGTATTAGTGAAAATTATATAAATAGTTGTTTTAATTATTCTTAATATATTGACTATTGTACAAGTCATGTAAAGTTAAAGTTGGTAAATAATTATAGTTTAATTTAATTTAATTTCATCTACTCATATCTCTGAGGATTGATTTTAATCTTTAATTCATTCTTTTGTTATCTATGGGTGTATAAATGACTTGAAATTTTAAAAATTTAAATTTAATTTCAAGTCTTGTTGACTCCATCCAACAAACTCTTATGTGTCAATTGAATGCAAAAGTTGTTAACTTGTGTGCTCCAATATTTTATTAAGAACAAAACTTAATTCATTATCCATCACATATATGATGTTTCCATAGTCCATATTAAGGAATCAAAGAGCTTATAGATTAGAATTTGTGTTTTTTATTATAAACATTTTGAATTGCACTACATGATCCATCGTAGATGGATTCATTATCCATTATTGAGAGCTCTTTTTTTTACTCGTATCATCACATAAAAAGTACTATCAAAGCATCAATATTGCATCATCAACATACATAAGTATCTTAGGCATTTATACATGCTTGTATTAAATTGACAACATGTGCTTGATCAAAAGAGAATAATCCTAGCCTAGCAAACTCCAAAATAGTTTCTATCAAGAACACCCCTTAGCAAGCATAGGTGTAGATATCAAGGCAAGTAGTTTCTAGACACCAAATTAGTGAAGTTCAAATGCATATTCTAGATTCAAATATACACATACTATCCAAATCCACTAGTGTAGAGGTTAGTTCCATAATCATAGAGGCAAACCAAATTATTAGATAGATGATTTTTAATATAGAGACGTTCATCGAATCATTTCTAAAACATTTTTTAGATTAATGAATAAATTAGTAATGCATGTCATAATATATCTTCATCAAGTTTCAATCTAAATGCTATCATTTACTTATTTAATTTTCACATACGTCTAGTTCAATAACATAATTAATCTTAGCTTGTTAATAAACTTTAATACTTGTTTATTGTTGAATATATTTCTTTATCTTAATTTATTTTAAAAAAGTCAAAAAAATTGTTGAGCATATTGCTTTCCGTGTATGAGTTGAAGGGGCTCCATCAAGTACAACACTTGTTGGAGGTTTTACAAATAGGATAGTAAGTTAGGTGGGTTTGAATTTGGGGAAACTTCATGGTTAAGTGTACTTATCAAAAAACCACTAGAATAGTAACCTTTGAAGAAGTCTTAATGCTTCACCCTTGTGAGCATCACCTAAATATCATGAATGTTAAGTGAACCATTCATACTCATTAGAAGTAAATTTGTGTCAATGACTCCTCATGAAATATAGGACAATGAAGTATTTAAAAACAATTTAACAATTAAATCTTACTAAATTAAACACCAAAGAAAATTAATAAATAATTTATTTTTCTTTTCAATAATTAAACTTAAATTTATTAAAATTTAATTTTTTAATAAATTTTAAATAATTATTGAATAAATTTAATACTTGTTTGTTGTTGAGTATATTGTTTTACTCTAGTTTATTTTGAAAAGGTTAGATAAGTTGTGGAGCATATTTCTTTCTCTTAAGGTCAATGGATGAGTTGAGGGGTTTTCATAATGAATGGTTCACAAGGCACAACACTTTTTGAAGGTTTTACAAATGAAATAGTGAGTTCGTGGGTTTGATCTGGGAAACTCCACGGTTAAGTGTACTTATCAAAGCACTATTATGATAGTAACCTCCCAACATATCTTGATGCTTCACTACTATAAATATCACTCAAATATAATGAATATTAAGTAAATTGTTCATACTTATTAAAAATAAATTTATATCAACAATTATTATGAAATATAGAACAAATTTATTTAAAACTAAACAATTAGATAAAACAAAAATCAATAAATAATTTATTTATTTTTAATGATTAAATTTAAATTTATTAAAATTTAATTATTTAATAAACTTTAAATAATTATTAAAAATAAAAGTAAATTTATTGAAACCATAAAAAACATTTTACTTTCACCTTGCCTCAATTTAAATTTATTAACCAAGGGGTTATAATTTTAAGCCTTCATTTTTAGTAGACTTAGATATTAATATTTAATAAAAAAATTTAAAATAAAATAAAATATTTTTATTTGAAATAATAAAAACATCAAAATAATTATAAATATAAAATTATTTTAAAATATAAATTTATTTTATTAAGTATTTTAAAATTATTTTATATTTAATTATTTTGATGTTTTTATTATTTATATCATATTTTTTAATATAATATAGGCAAAACTTATATAAGTTTACATTTTATATTGATTTTAATAGATTCTTTTAGAGGTAGTATTGTTGGCTTTAGATAATGTTAGATAGGGTTTGAATTGATATGATTTTTTTCTCACTTAAATTATGTAGAATTTATAATTATTTTTTTATATTCAATTTTTAAATAGTTAATGATTTTATAAATTAATTGGTTTTTTATTAACGATTTTCAATCAATTTTTAATTTTTACCCTTCTTTTAATTAAAAAAAAAATCATTTTTTAAAAATTATACTATTAATTATTTCTTCAAATCACAGATAATTGAAAAAATAATAAATTATAATACAATTCAATGTTTCACCATAATTCTGTTATGACTTATTTATTTGATTCTTCTTTAAAAAAATTATAGTTTTAATCATTTTGATTCTTTTTACGCAAAAAGGTGACCCTTCATTCCTCCAATTTGACATGGCCTAAAATATGTTTAAGGGTTAAAATGAAAATTACAGCCAAGATCCCAATAATGAGCACATTTAGGTTTTAACATTATGACATCCTTTATCCTAATAAACAATGTAAATTTAATATAATAAGAAAAAAATTATATATATAATTATATTATTTATTATATATATATATATATATATATATTCTTATTTAATACAAAATAAAATAAATACTATAATAATAGTAATAATAATTATAAAATATAAACAATATCATTTTTAAAATATCTACTAATTGACCTCATGTACTACACTGTAAATGTATGCAAAAAATAAACCATGTTTTTTCCTAATTGACCTTCCACACCTCTTAGGCGTACCCATTGCACACCAAGGTGTGATTGCTAGTTTATACCATACCAACCTTTCCTAATGACAAACAATTGAATTGAAATTTCAAACAATTTACTATTCACCAAACTTATTAGGTACTTGTTTATTACTTCTTTAAATGGTTTTTAAAGAAATCTACTAACTCATTTCCAATTTTTATCACCTTTACTCAATCATCATACCAACCTTCTTTCGGTTCATAAATTACTATTCCTTATGCTATCATAATCCTCCCATAAGTGTGTGTGTGTATATATGTATATGTGTGTGTGTATAGCTTAATCTGTAAAAAGTTTCATGGTTTAATTATAATAAACTCACCAAAAGAATTAGTTTGAGTATTTTTTTAATTTCATTATGTATAGTTTTTCTTCATCAACATTTCGAAACACATTCTATAATCCATCATCAGAATGACATAATACCAAGAGATAATAAAAATCTTCTTACTAATAATACAAGTTGACAACTCACAGTTTTAATCAAATCAAACATAATTTTGCTGCTTCTCTATTCTCATTATAGGTAGCACATGCTTGTCCAATTGTCTGACCTACTAAATATTAAATTATTAGCTTTGAACATTAAATAGTGATAGAGAAATAGATAGCCATTTAAACCAGTTGGAAAATTAGAAGTAGCGGGAGAAGCAGCAGCAGCTACATTTACAAATATAAGAATATAGAGAACACAACATCATTTCAGAACTATGGCTAAATTTAGTAACGTTTTAAAAGATTCAAAGAACTATATTTTTAGTCCACAATGTGGGTTGTTGCCATGCACCAAATATTTCGTACTTCTGTCATGCAGACCATTAATTCATTTTTGCCATAAAGCCCTGGAATACCTATATGAATTATTGTACACCATGACTGATGAATGCCCCTTACATCATAATGTCCTTGTGGAGCAGGTTTGCCTTAAATGTTATACAAACTACTAGTACTGCAAACAGCTTAATGGTAATAAATTAATCTGTATTTTCATGAAAGATCTCTTTCGTGACAGGGTGGATGAGTTTAGTAAGATGAATGACAGTCTGCAAGTAGAGCCCTCATATATAAAATTATAATGATGGTCCTGAAAAGGTCTGGTATTGAATGATTCTTCAGAGCAAAACTGACCACCTATTGCTCTTAAACATAAGTGACAGAGATATAGGTAGGTATAGTCTTGTGGTCTATGTTGAAGTGTATTGGTTTCTACTTTCTAGAGGTTGTTACCGGTACAGCAGGTTGCATGGGTGGTGCAGTTTACATTATTTTGGTATGGTGCAGCAGGTTGACAGGAGTTTGAAAAGTTTAGATGGTGTTTTTAGGCTAAAAACATAGATTCTACTGGATTACAATTCAGAAGGTAGTACCCTGTCTACCCATAAAGCTTTACAGACTTCCAAGGAAGCTTTAAGGTATGAGGCTGCCTTATCATTTATGAAGGTACCAATACTGTTTTACTTGTGTATTGTCCTTGGCATTTGCAGATTTTTCGCTCTTTTATGATTCATCAAAATGGTCCAAAAGTGGGGACTTAAAGAATTCAACATTGAATTCAACATTGGTATTTTTGGTATTTAAATTTAATAATTTATTGTTTGTAATGGTGAAAATTATATATATTGTATTTGATTAAGAAGGAAAAAATAGATTACATCAGAAATAACAAAAACAAAACAACAATAGTTGATATGTTCAACAATGTCATTGTTAGGAAATCGCAGTTGCAACAGCAATAGCATAAACATCAGCTGCAATGCAACAATATAAACATCAGCTGCATCAGCAGCAACATCATAAACATCAACTGTAGCAGCAACAATACAAACATAAAAATTCCATCAGAAATGGAGAAAATTGAGAAAAACATCCATGGACTATTGAATTTTTCACCGGATTGTTTTTATATAATGATTAATGTATGATAAGCTATTATATAAAAGTTGACAAATAATTTGAAGCTAATTTAATTTTACTTGCACATATTTTTAAAGGATGGGCCTTAGCTTTCACTTTATTCATCTATTTTTATAGTTAAAATATATAAATGTGGAGCTGGTCTAAGTCAATATTATGGATGCAAAAATGATCAATGAACTTTCAAAATTCAAATTTTAATTTGAGCCCTTATCTCTTTTTTTCTAACTAATTGTTATGAGCTGACTTGAACACAAAATTTGTTACTTTGTATAGTAAAGTGTTGTATTTAAAGACTAAGTTCTAATTCATTTTTAGACATCAATAAATCTTTAGAGATTTATGTTACGCATTACATCATCATAAGAGTATAGTGCTAACATTATACATATTTAGTCATATTGCATGATTGTTTGTTGTCTTTAATCATCGTTCCATAAGAAAGGTTTGACCAATTAAGAACAGTGAACTTAATCTAGTAAACTCCTAAATGATATCTATCAACACAAACCCTTTCAAATATCTATATGTATATTCATATATGTGTAATAGTAGGAGATTCGTTATCAACTGGTGATGCATTGTCCTCGTGTTATTCTTTGTCTTTATGCATGTCTAGGTCATATTTTTGTTCAATAGTACAGGGTAACAAGAATACACTCTAAAATAAATCAAAGATATATATCTAAAGAAAATATGAGAGGATCAACATATGGATGTCCATAAAAATTGTTATAGCATCACGATACATAGAGAAGTCCATGGATTTGCTAAGGAAAGAGTGTTAGATAGTATGCGTGAGTTCATGAATCATCATGAGACAATGAGTCATCATCTTCATCATGATAAGATAAAGAATGATCATTGTGCATCACTAAGCATATTATCAAAAGACCATGAGCCACAAGATAGCTCCAAGATGTATCATGAACCATATGAGGGGTAGTAACTGAATGTGAAGGTGAACATGATATATAATGTATAGGTATAACACTAAAGATAGAAGGAGTGCAATCATTATAAGGCTCATCACTAGGGTAATCATCACAAATAGGTGTTTCTAAATTAACAAGTATATCACTAGGAATGGAAGAAGGTGTCTCAATATCATATTTAAGTGTAGGTGAAACATGTGTATCTACATCACTAGACACCTCAAAGAAAGATGAATCAAGAGTGGCAATGGAGGAAAATACATAGATGTAAGATAAAAGTTATCATGAACATTAAATACAACATCACATAAGCCAAGATCTCTAGTTGTATCAAGTGCATATATGGATGAACTAGTAGTTCACTATCATAGGCTACAAAATATTTATCATAAACCATAGTGAGATAATAAGTGAGTTGAAAAGGAAGGGGGAAATGCATCCATGATGAGAGAATGGCAATCACTTTTGAATTTAAATATTAGAAAAAATGGTTATATATTATCTAAAAATGAAACTCTAAAGAGGAACCCAAGGGTGGGATTGATGTGAAAGGTAGGGAAAAGCAATGTAACATAAAAAAGTGCAAACCCTAAAAGGAAAAATGTATCAATAAATAGGATAGTTAGAAAATATAAATATAAAATTATAGAGAAAATAAAATAAAATAAATGATAAAAACAATATAAAATGCATATCTAAGACCCTAGAAATTAATGAAGGTATAGCCTTGAGGTTAAGGCCCTAGGGGGTCTAAGATTAGACAAGCTTACAAATATGCAAAGAGAAATGAACTTTCTCTGGGGTTTAATAAGATCCATGCAAATAAGCAACCTACATCTAATATTTGATACTCTATGGGTTAATGTATTCTAAATTAAATGTCAGGGTATGGAAATTAATGTAGAAAATAAACAAGTTTGGCGTATAAAATATATCTTCTCTAGAAATGACACTTCTCTATTTGTTTGGCTCCTCAAATTATGTGCTTAAATTGTATTCTATATTGGGTTGAGTTCATGGATTTGGGTTTGTTCTAGGGTTATGAATTTATCCTCCATGCACATATTTGACCCTAATTATTATATACTTCTACTTTGCTGGTTTTTTTAGTGATCTTTGTTTGCTTTGTTCTTTTAAGTATATGAGGTTAGGCAATATTTAAAAATATCTTATAAGGATTGTTAGTATGTTACAAGGGGATGCGTTCACCTAGGTCAACCCTAGAAATGTGTGTAAAGAATCAAAGATAGTAGGAAAGCATCTTAGAATAATGTATTTAGATTTATTAGTCCCTTTTAATGCACCAAGAAAAAGTGTTTCACAATTAATTAGTCCTTCGATGCTTTTAGGATGAGAGATGACAAATGAGTGCTAGTAAATTCCTCTAAATATCAATGCAACATTAAATTTTATAAAATGTGTACTTAGTTATCTTAGGGAAAGAAAAGAAAGAGTAACACTTGACTAGAATTTGAATTTGACTTTTGAAAATGTAGGGATCAAGCTTACAGTTGCAAGATCAACCTTACAATATTAAAAGCAATCTTAATGAAAAAACTGTCAAATCTAAATGGATAATGAATAAACTAGAATATATGTATAAATAAGTGTAATAAATGTATAGTCTATGTGAATATATTGTGTAGATACAGATAAAATTATATATATATAATGATTTTGTAAAATTATATATTTTTTCAACATATTAAAATATTCTCTTAAAACAAATACAAAATCAAATAAAAATAATATTAATATATAAATTATGAAATATTTATTTACGTAATTTTAAAGATGATTAAATCTATAAAGGTGATATCACACCCAAAGAAATTATTTAAAAATATAGAAATAATTGTACTTCCACTAAGTAGAGTAAGTCAACATATTCTAAAGTGTAGATTAGTAATTATTTGGTAAAATGCCTCGAGTCTAACTAGTAAGTTTGAAGCCATGATTCTAGCCTTTGTCATCTTATACCACTGGGAATCAAAATAACCTCTTTAATACGTTTTTTTCTCTCTCCTCTTAGATTAATAATAAATTTTAGAACTTTGTCAATGTCATTTGTTGTTCTCACTATTTTTAGTGATTCAAATAATTATTATAAAAATATGGCATTTGCAATGTGGATTTTATAATTAAATCTTTTATTCAAAAGCTAACCAATATCTTTTGAAAAAGAGATGACAACATAAATTGATGAGTTCAAATTTAAGCTATGAGATATAAATGAAAATAAGAGAGATTAGAGGGTTTATTTGAAAAGTAGGTTGATGTTGATTTTGACAATTGAAATATGATAGAGAACTAATAACTAAAATTTGAAATTGAACTAACCATTAAAGACTTGTAACAATTGAATTCTAAGATTTTGAAATATTGGAACTAGATCATATTTGTGAACTAGTTGTTGATATGATTTTGTTTTAGGTTGAATGATTTAGCCTGGTAGAGAATATGCCCTTTCATGCTTGCAAAAAATATTCACCATTATATGAATAGGTGATTGAGATAGTGTGGTGCTAAAAAATGCTTTTGGGAGCCTACTATATATAGAGGGAAGAGTGACAAACTTTTTTGGTGACAACAAGGTCCATAAATTAATTGAACAAGATCGAAATAGGGAAACAAAGTAGTGGATGTTGAGTGATTATGTTTGATGCAAACGCCAAGTGATTGTGTGTTTTGTATTATCAAATGTGTTAATGCAAGATGCTACTAATTGATAATGAAAGTGTTATAGGATGATGCCCTTAAATACATTAATGACATGTAATGCAAAGTTTAAAATATCAAGGTGAAAAGAACGCAATATGTGCTTTTCTTCTCCACACCATTGTAATTATATAATAATGAGAATAATAGTTACTTTAATGAGTTTAACTCACCATATAGAGTAGGTAGGTTTAAATGTGGCTTATTGATGGAAGGACTTTTAAAACATTTTATTTCACAATCTCTATTTTTAAATACATAAAATTAATTGTCCTTTAAAATATCTAATACATTTTTTATATTTAAATATTTTAGATAAAATTACTCTTTAACAATAAATAAATTCAATTTTGTTTCTTTATTTCTTAAAAAAATCTAAACTATACGCACTTCTTTTACACTTAAAATTATCTTTAATAAATTAAACTTTCCAAACATTTCTTGTTAAATTCTCTTTACTTCTCTTGAAACATTTACTAAAATTATTGTACTTTAAGTTTTTTACATATAATTAATTATTATTTTCTCTTTTAACATTAAATTAAAATTAAATAGTTTATCATATCCTCCGACCAAAATATTTAAAACCCTCTTCACAATCATTATCATTTTAGTTTATAATAGATTAAAAAAATATTGAATTTATTTAAAAATAATTTAAGAGTTTACTTTTCAAAATACCTAATTTTATGAGTCATATTCACATTGATATTTGATATTATTTATTTATTTAAAAACAACTAAATTACATAAACATCCACATCTCTAAATTAATATTTATATTAAGAGTATATTCGCTGAAATAATATTTAATACAATTCAAAAGGCTACTTAACAGAGACTATGTATCCCCAAAGGACTTAAAGGCAATGGCAAATAACCTTTTGACTTGGTCTTCCTTACAGTAAGGAAAAGGAAATATCGCATGAGTGCACAGTAAAGGTGTGGTTTGGTAAATAGGTACAGTGCCCTTAAGTAAAGAGTGCTGAAATGCAAATGCCCACAACAATTTTAAGGACGTACTTACCCACCTATGGAATTAATGAAACCCTAAAAATTACAGATTTTTAAGTTGTCCTTTTCAAAGACCTTATCCATACATGGACAAAGGCTTCAGAGTTACAATGCCTGAACATGTAGGTACAAATTAGTCCCTTTCAAGAGGGTTAGCTTAGCCTATAACTAATTACACCTATACATACTGCTATAGGAATACAATCAATCTTTGTTCAATGCCTGCAAAACATTTCTCTTTTGTATAATCCAGTTTAATATCAGGTGATACAGAGCTTGTTAAAATGCTATTTTTATGGACAAGTTAGGACTTAAATCTAAGACTTTTTATGTAAGAATGTTCAAATGATTAATGGGCATTTTTTCTTGTACTTAAGATTTAGATGTGGTTCATTTCTCCCAAACTCACCTAAAAGATCTCTTTATGTTAGTAAACTTTGGTTTACACTTCATTTTGGCCACTCAAAAGTTTCTTCAAGTAATAAATATAGTCAGAATTCCTGTGCCAAAGTGCAAAAGCAAAATACTGGATTGAAAAATGATTTCATATACAAACAATCCATGCCCCTCAAGTTCTCATGAATCTAGCCCCAGTCTTAGCATGTGCAGGGCAAGATCAGACCCAAGGATTAACATTCCAAAGAAGATTTTCAACAGCTCTGAGATAGGTCACAAGCATTAGTACATAGACAATGGGAGCCCCACATGGTGTTCTCTTTAGTTGGTAACATATAATCGATTTTACCACATACTCATCCATCACTGATAAACTAGATAAGCCTATAGATGAGTTCAATAATATTAATTATGTATCCTGATGTAGACCCAATGCAATGTTTCCGTCAAAGCTTCTCATCTGCTCCCTCTTGTAGTTCAGGCCTGTTTTACATTAGTCTTTGGTGTGATAAGGTGCAGAGAGATATTGATGGAAGGGTGAAGAAACCATTGCCACAATCTGTTGATTCAACTTACAATAATACCAGGGAAAGAGAGTTAAGAGCAGTCCTGTTATGATGCGGGATCTGAAAATATGATTGAGAATGACACTAAAACTTAAAATCCATAGATAATCTGCAAAGTCGGTGGGATGCATTGATCTCTGTAAACCAGTTCTAGCAATCGCAACAACATTTTGTGCTCTAGAAATCATCAGGCAAAGAAGGAATGCTTATGCCAACTTGCTGCTGAGATCAATTTCTCCAAGACCATCCCATGAACATTGCAAAGTGTAGAGCCATTTTCTCAACAGTTAGAAAGCAAATAGCGAACATTGAATCTTGATGGCATTCACTCGTCCCTACTGGCACAGAACTCCCATGTTAATATAGTAAAATGTGCAGATATCTAGAATGAAAATGCCTACAAAAGATGGTTTCCCATGGCACTAAGCTTTCCATCAATCTGATTTATGGCATTTCTTCCAGTATTTCTCAGTGACCCTTCCAAGTAGATTCCTCACTCTGCCTCTATAAGAAGTCTTCATTCAATTGCCCTGCTTGCTAAAGAACCACATCAAATAAAATGTACATGAATTGCATAAATGAACCACATCAAGTAACTTGAAGAGGTGTGATATTGTGACCCCGATGAACCTTCATCCAGCTATCAGAACGAAAAGTATGTGATAAAATGTTTCCTACATCTGCCATGTCCCTGCAGGAGACAGATTGAAAGACTCCACTGTCTAAAAATTCTTGTGGAATTGTATCCTCCTTAACAGAACTGTATGCACCAAATTCTGTAGCTTCACTCGATATACTTATCCTATGAACACCATCTTGTATGCTGCAAACTATCTCATCAGAAGAACTCCTAAATACTGAATTTGTAGCTGAAAGTGTTCTTGTAGATGATTGCTTGAGCTCACAGCCAAATTCAACTAATGTGGGATCAGAGGAAAGCATAGCAGAATGAATTTCTCTTTCTACATAGCAGTAGGCTTGATTTGGATTTCTCATCCCATTCCATGGTGTATTATCGTTAACATGAAGCATCTGCTGGGACATATCATTCAAATGGTTGTTCCTTCTTACCTCATTAGCTTCTCTCAGCTTCATCTTTTTCTCCGCTTCCTCTTCCATGATAGAGGCCATTGCTGATGTGTATGCCTTTTGCAACAATCTACACAACATTGCAGCTGATATCCTAGCCTGATCTTTGACAGCATCAATATCACGTTCATCTACAAACTCACACCGATCTACAAAATGAGAAGCCTTATCAGGCCTGTGTCTCAAGGAGAGCAAACGATGAGCACATTCCACCTCTGCCCTTGTGCAAGAACCCTTTTGCAAAGAGAGAAGCTTGTAGTAATCAACTGTGTAAGGGCTAAACAGTCTCTGTAGTGTATCATTGATCCGTAGATTCAAGTGTTGCAGGTTCCCTTCAGCGTCTCTGTATCTTGTGCACCGCTGCTTCCAAACAGGTCCAGGCAGCTTCTGGTGACGAAGAATGGACTCATAAAGCAGTTTCAGATGCTCTAGGTCTTGCAAACTCTCAGTATAACATCTGATTGACTCATAAAGTGATGCTCGAGTAGTTATAGCTTCAATACAAGTTGGATCCAATGCAAGTGTCCTGTTGCAATCAGCAATGGCGTCTGCCACTCGTCCAGATGACCGATAAGCAGCTGCACGATATGCATAGCATTCTGCTAAGAAACCCTGAGGAGTTCCTTTTTTGCCATCAATAATTTTAGAGAAATGCCTTGCTGCTTCCAGGTAAAGACCAGCATCTAGTGCAGCCAGGCCAGCTGCTCTTCTTCTTAGCAACGTTTTGATGTTTCCAAGCATTTGGGTTACAATGTCAGACTCAGAAGTAATGATTTCTGAAGAGAAGCAATCTTCACTTCTGCTTATACTTTTGTGTCTAAAGGCTGCAGAAGCAGCTCTTTTACCACTCTGAAGCAAAAGCAATGCATCTTCCATCATACCCAAATGGCAGCAGGCCTGTCCAAGAATCAGGTGCTTCCATTCCTCTCGTTCAGACCTCTTGGACAGCCCTACACACAGCAGTGTTTTCAATTTGGGTAAGACAAAACACTTAAAGAGAGCTTTTGCCACTGATTGTTCAATTCTATTGTAGCTGGGAAGAAGCTCTACGCTCTCTCTTGACAGTAGAAGGCTTTCAGATGGATCTATTTCCCTGCTAGGGATATTCTCCTTCAACATGTTTGCAATATCTTTGAATCTACGAAGATACAAGAGTGCCCTAGCTTTAAGCTCCAATGCCTTCTCATATTTGGGCAATAGGTTGAGAGCAGCATCAAGGAGATTTATTGCTGAAAAGATATCAGCTGATTCTTCGCTTTGAAGTAAAAGTTGAGCTTTCCTTACATGCTTCTCTGCAAGCTGCATTGATATTGAATTTATCAGACTAACACAAACATAAAATTGGCAGCAGCCCTCCTCAATTAAAGTTAAAAATATTCATGTCTTTTTGCTAAAATTTGCAATCCTCTATAGAAAAAGATTAAGCATTGTTATTCACATTTCAGTCTTATCTAACTAGCAGTCCTAAAATGCTTCAACAGCTAGCCAAAGACTTTCTGCCTGAATTTACCAGAATCAATGTTTTGAGTTTTCCTCTGCATACCTAGACCCAAATTTGCATTTGACAATTTTATCAATTAAAAAGGGTAGATTAACATTAGTGAAAAACGCAAACTGCAGAACCTCAATAGCTAGATCACTAATAGAAGAACAAAATCACCTAAGTACAAAGAATGAAGTTGCAGTAAGAACACAGATTTTCTGCAGTACCCTGACGATCAATATGTCTGATATTATATGAGTTCATCAATCTTAACCCAATGAAGATAGCATTAGGGCAATTTTAATAGCTCGATGACAAAGATGAACAACTGAGAACCAAACTGTACAAAATCCAGAGCAATACAAAAAGCACTCCATGAAAAGAATTCAAATACAAAAGTATGAATCTGTAAAGAAATAGAATTCAAAGTATTAACAAGGTATCGCCATTAGGTAGGTGCTTCCAATTCAATTTCTGGTGTGAATAGAAATGAAATTATTATTCAATATACCCGACAAACATTATGTGAAGAACTTAACCACAAACTACTTCAAGATGTTCAAAGCAAAAGCACCATCAAAAGAATCTTAAATAAAATGTATGAATCCAAAATTTTATAGCATGAAAAAATACACACGGTATCCACATTAAATAAGTGATTCAAATTCAGCTCTCCAATGTGATTAGGAAATCATAATGCAAATATCAGACTCGTAGAAAGACAATGGGTAGAATTAACCCTGGAGTACTGAAAAACATTTAAAACTAAAAGCACTTAAGAGGAGAATCCAAATGCAGGTGCGAAGCCAAAAAGAATTAGGATACAAATGTGATTTGGAAATCATAATGAAACATCTAACTAAGATAAATGCAATGGAAGATCTTATCGAATAAAGTACTGAAATATGCTCAGTATCAAAATCACTCAATTGAAGTATCCAAATGTAAAGTATAGCATGACAAAACATACACGATCTTGGTCACCCACATGAATCCAACTCTCCTTTTGACAACAACATCAGCATGAAAATATTCAATTCAGAACCAAAATCACTCACGAGAAGAATCCAAATGTGAAATATGAAGCCAAAATCGATAACAGAACAAAACCTCACACACTCTCAAGACACCCCGACCCCCCAATGTGACTACAAAGTCAAAATGAAAACATCCAACTCAGACGGATACAATGGAAAGAACTCAACCAAGGAGTCGTCTACCAGAATCACTCATTAGAAAAAACCCAAAGTAAAGCATGAAACCAAATTCATAAGATGACAAAATACACAATCTTAAAGGCACTTCAACTCTTCCAATCCGACTTAAAGATCAGAATGAAAATATCCAACTCGGACAACTACAATGGGAAGAACTAAATCATGGGGCAGTCAACCACAATGAAACAGAAGATGGAGAAAAGACTCCTAAGACACCACAGCCCAGTGAAACCATAGATTACAACCAGGATTCTCCCAATGCAACATTATCCATTAATTCTTATAAATCAAGAATGCCATAAATTCGGTATTCAAAATCCCAAATAAGGGATCAATGACAAACACATACTAATTATTACCCTTTTGCAGGATTGATGTAAACTTCCTTTTCCTTGAAGATAGATAAGATGCATTTTAACCAGAAAAAAAATACCACTCCTTCCTACATTCTTACAGTCGATCGGTATCAACATGACCGAACAGACTAACAAGTCCTAAAAATACAATCCAGACGGAAAGTAGAAAAATGCATGCATCCTGGCTCTGCTAATGTAATAGGTACTAGAACCCATATTAATCCTTCACAACTTCTTATGGTCTATCAACCTTAAGTTTTTCAATGCGTGACAAAACAAGCAAAAAAATTAGCATGTCCAAACAATAATCCATCCAGTTGGGAAAAATAATGTATGCAAGAATAAGGAAAAAGCCTCACCATTCTGCTGCTTAGCCACCAATGCCTCTTCACAGGCGAAGAAGCAGATGAAGTAGACATTGCATATGCAATCCGGAGTAGGAATACACAGCTTCTGAAAAACTTCTGATTGATCTAACTTGCTCCTTTGAGATAAAATCTGTTTAGTCCAATGGAGAATGCCTACAACTCAGGAGACAGCACTAATCAAAAAAAAAAAAAGGTAAATATACCCATAAGCACTAAAAGCCATTACAATCCCCAAAAAGCCTCCTTGTTTGATACCATGTGCCCGGAATGATGGGAAATTCCCTACATTCCAAATTAAGGAAAGGGAGAAAAAAAACAGCACACGGTCCTATAGCCCCCAGAATAAGGCTGCTAGCACCTCCATGTGACCTCATGCTCTACACGTATACATAGACGATATATATTTGTTTATATCAATTTTCAAAGATCACAACTTTACCTTGCAGATTATATCAAAACGAAAAATGCCTGAAAACCCATGTGGATGGCAGCATTCGAAAAGAACCCACTTTGTCAAAATGTGCAGAGAACAACTGTAAAACGCATTGAAAATACCACTCAGAATTCAGTATGTCCTTGCAGGCACTACATCCGGTAAAGGAACGGGTTGTAGCCGGTCGGCTCAACTAGTGAGAACGATTCCTGGGGAAGTGTCAAATTTAAACCGTTCTCTGTGTTTTTCTCCTGAGTTGGAACTTGCTCAATTTGACTCTCCTTTTTTATGTGACATACCCAAAACAAATTTTAGTTGAGATTATTTCCGGATTTGTGTTGGAGGCAAGGTGGTCAATCTTGGAGTTCATTTTTAGTTCCTTTTTAAAAGGGGTGTGGGATATTTTGCTTGGCCAATGGGTAGTCTAGAATTCTAACAATATTTTGTCCGATTTCAAATTATCAATCTCATATCTGATACCTAGTAATTATAAAAGAAATCCATATTCACATTTAATGAACCTGAAGATTAAAAAATTTAAGTCAAGTTATACTTGTACTCCATTGATTCTGACAGTCTAAATTATTTTCTGATTAAAACCCATACATAATTTATATTAATTAGTATTGGTGGCCTGTGGCAGGTAATACTGTGGATATAGATAATTTTCAATGTATAAATGGTGGTTACATGGGCCCTGTCCTCCTAGGTGAATGTATTCTCTTAGGGAAACAGGGCCCCTATCACCTAGGGAACTCAGCCCAATGAGCTTCTCCCTTTTCCATAACATACTGCAAGGGATGACTTTGTCTAAGTCATCAGATTCCACAACACATGGGAATGCATCGATTTCAAACCCAAAATAAAAAGAATCCAATTTTATAGAAGTAGCTCAGAGATCAGAATTAGGGGATTTTAATAGAAATAGAATACCATAAAAATGGGACAGAGTTCCATAGTTGGAGGATTAGCTGGACTTTGCCATAATTTTGAATAGTCTTTGGGATTCTGATGGATCCATGCTGTCTTAAACTGCACTTTTTGTCTAGTTTAATTGGTTTTGCTTCATGTGCACTTTGTAGTCTGCAATTATTGCATGTGGATTAGATATGGGAGGAGTCTGTGTGTTTTAGTGGTTACAGAGCTTTTGGAATTCACAACTAGAAAAATGTAAGATTATAAAAATCTTATTCACTTTTTTTTAGCAATTATAAAAATCTTATTCACTTTTTTTAGCATGACTTTAGCCCTCTCAACCGGTTTTTCATCAACTTTTAAGCAATGTGGGGGATATGCAAATCTGCAAATCTTATTAAAACATGTTACCAAATGTGATAAATGCTCAACTTTAATGCCTCGCAATCATATCTGTAAATGACCACCTCATCACCAGCAAGGAATTGATGAATAATTGACATGTTACAGCAAAGCATTTCAAGTGGACACCTCAGCACTAGGGTGGGATTTCCAAAGCATTTATAGCTCTCACGGACCACAAATTTTGTGGGTTTGTTAGGTCATTTTCCATTGAATGTGGTTGGTAATGGTCTTATATGAGGAAACTTGGTGAGATGTCCTCATAACTCCATTGGAGTTGATGGTAATTTGGGGTTTTTAGGGTATTTATTTGAAATAATCAGAGTTTATGGATTTTTTATAATTTAGAGTAAAATTTTGTGGTCAATTTAGTTATATGTTTTCAATTTATTTGGTTATGTAGTTTTTGGTTTAATGTTGTCGTTTTGTATTTCAATTTTTTGTGTGATCTTATAGTTCTATGAGTTGTTTTGTCTTTTTCTTCTCTTATTAGATGTATGTCTGTTGTCCTCCTTTTGGTTGCTTTCATCTTGTATTGATGGTATGTAAGCATGTTGTCATAAACAATTGCACCTAATCTATAATGTTAAAGCTTAATTCAATATTTAAAAATATGTATGGTTTCAATCTATTTTATTTTTCTAAGGAATTATCAAATTTGTTGATAGTATCTTATTTTTTGAAATTTCAACTAGTAGGGAAAGGGTATATTGATGCAAAAAGAAAAGTAATTCTACATGAAATAATTTAGGTTAATTAAATAAATGTAATCATTTAGCAATCAATTATCTGGGTTGTAAATTTGATTGTATTATGTCTAAGTTTAGATATGTTTGTGCAAACCTAATCTTCATGTATGCAGACCTAAACCTAATGTGTGGATGTGAACTTGTAATTCACAAAGATGATTTAATAATACTCATAGTATGAAACTAGTTTTTCCTTGAGGTATGATATCTAAAGTCTATAAGGATAAATAATGTTTACAAACACAATTTAGGAATCTATGAATTCATGAGGGTCATGTTCTCCTCAGTCAAACTCTTAATAAACTAGCTTTACAAATCTAAGTGAAAGAGTCGAGACAATATGCAAGAAAGCAATGTGCTCCTGGGATGATGTGATGTTGATGTAAATACACTTTTGTCCCTTTTGTAAATCAAATCTAGATGTGTTCTCTTAGATACCACATGATGTTTGGAATTAAGGTGTCTCAACCTTAGTATTTCCTAGCATTAGTTTAATAAATATTTTATTTATGCTTATGTTGTACTTTCGTGCTCATCTTATTTTTTCATCTAATATGACTTGGCACAATGATGTCATCATGTTGGTAGGTGACATGGGAAGTGACAAGGATGTTTGTGTCCCCACATGGGAATGTAGGCATCCCACTTCGTGGTAGAGAATGTTTTCCAAGTGTTGGCATCTTGTAATTATTTTATGACAGATTCCTATGACGAGTTATAATGTGTAAGAACTAGATTCTATGATAGGTTGGACAAGTGTTGGAAGGTATCTTTGAATGGGGAATATAGGAACCTAAGTTTATAAAAGGGCATGGCTAATCAAATTTCACCATTACATTTTACCTCGGTGTGAACTTGTAAATCACATAGATGACCTAATAAATCTCCATAGTCTAATACTAGTTTCACCTCAATGTTTGATATTTGAATTCATTGAGGATGTTGGTGTTTATAACACCTTTGAGGAATAGGCAAATTCATGAGGGTCGTGCACTCCTTGATTAGACCCCTACTAAATGAGATTTATAACTCTAAGCAAAAGAGTGAAGATAGTAGGAAAATAAGTAATGCTTCCAAGATGATGTAATGATGTAAATTTTTTAAATGCATTTCCCAAGATTAGATTCTAAAGTTATAGAGGTTAGAAGAGTTTTAAATACATCCATAGAAACACAAAATCTAGCATATACTAGCTTTGATTTCTCCTTTGTTACTTTATCCATATTAATGAAGTGTCTGAAAGAGTTGGTAATCCAAGCAAAGATTTCTTCATCCCAAAACTTTAGCGGGAGGAAAGGCAACCTAACCCACATAGGGGCAACTTTGTTAAGGTCCACCTTTGGGTCAAAAATTGGCTTCCATCTACAAAGGGAGAGATAATTATTTTCATAGAGCAAGGGTCCATGAAAAAGCACCTAGGGAAGGTCTTCTTGGGAAGTAAATTTGAAGAGGAACATTCCTCCCACCATAGCACTCATGATCATGCTACTCGTAAGCTTCCATTTAGCCACAACCCATCTTCTAACTAGGTCAATATTAGGAGGAAAGGAAATAAATTCCCTACCAAATTATTCTCCATAGAAGAGACGAATCTATTGATATTCAAATTTGATAATTTGATGGAAATTCCTTCATTTGACATTGAGAGCACAGGGGCAACATTCTTAAGCAAGTGAGCCTTATGGCCACTTCCCACAAGGGTGAATTTTCAACCTTTGGACCCACCTTCAATGTTACTAAAAAGGTTCCTTGAAGAACTTCTTGAGGCAATACCCTTGGGTTCGGGGAAGGGGGAGGCACAAAGCCCCCCCAAGCTATCGAACCCCATTCCCGCTCAAAATTCAAAGTAAATTTTTTGAACGTAAAAGCTCATGGTGCTAGAAGAAAAACCCTACAATAAATAATGTTGTTGATTTGTGTGTTGGAAGCATGTTTAGGCTACAAGGTTGGGTAGTTTGATAGGACCTACTAACCTTAATTGCATAAAGTGGTATTAGAGTAGGTTGATTGGTGGATTTGATACATGTGAAGTTGCATAAGTTGTTGAACATAGTTGATGTTGGAGATTATGCATAAAGAGATATTAGAATAAAGTTTTCTCATTGGGATGTATTGAAGTTGAGATTATGGGGAAACTTATTTTCTTGGATAAGATTTTAAAATCTAGGTTAAAGGCTCACTCGAAGGAGAAAGAAGAGAAATTTATAAGAAAAGAGAGAAGTTAGGAAAGTAAAGAATTTGGATTAGACTGCAAGAAAAAGTTTGTTGGAAAGGATTAGAAACGAGTTTGTATGAATAGTTTTCTAGATGAAAGATGAAGTTGAAAATAAGTTGAAGAGATTGTTAGAAATATGATAGTACAAACTTGGAAGCTAGAAGGTGTCTTGAGAAAACCATAAAATATTTGTTACAAAAGAGGAGGTTTTCTAACTGTAGATGATTTGAGCTCTAGAGGAATTTATTGTAGGTAGGGTCATGTAACTACATAACATCTATACCTTAGAGGTTAGAGATTACTGCAAGTGAAATCTTGTAACTACAAAGGGATGTGTGAGTCTTAAAGAGTTTGTAGAAGATATCTTCAAGGAGGACGATAAAGGTAATAAAGAGACTAGTAAAAATCGTATTTGTGGAAGAGCAAGCAAGAATATTTAGAGAATTTATTTTTGAAGATTTGTGAAGAGTTCAGGCTAGATTGGGTGCATTAGAAATTGAGCAAGGTAAAGAAAATATTAAATAGATGAAAGAATATATGAGGAAGAATGTCATGAAAATGACATTCCAAGAAAAGAATAAAGGAGTTGATCCTAAATGGTATGAAGAAAGGATGAATTGCTATCCTAAAGAAGGAGAAGGTCGAAAAGATAAGTCATCGAAAGTCTAAATCGCTCTAAGTCGGATCATCGATAAAGATAAAGAATATGTCGTCGGTCTCTCGCTATATTGGTTAGTTCTCCGGATATAAGAAGAAGAAATCGGGCATCTGTATCTAAAGAGGGATAAAAATTAAAATTTAAAACGAAAATCATAGGATCGCGTCGCAAAGTGCGGATCAATCGCTCGTCATCTAATTATTGAATATTGTCGTATTAAAGGTAAAACTATTGGAGAGGAGATGAAAAAGTTAAATAGTTTATTTAAAAGACAAATGTTAAATGCAACTGATAAGGTGATGGAGGAGATGTAGATGGGAGAAAACAAATCCCATGGTTATACTAACATTATTTTAAATGTAAGTAGAAGATAACTTGGATTAGTGTGTCATTGTAAGGAAGCTAAGGTCGTAGAACAACTTCCTACACTAATATTGAGAGGAGGATATAATGCAAAAATTTACAAATCTTTACAACAGTTGTAAAAACTTAAACATAAATATCATGCATACCACAACACAACTATGATTTACATGGGGAAAACCCTTTCGGGAGAAAACTCCACATTCCAAAAGCCACCCAATATATTATTTATAAATCACGAAGATTACAATATACTTGCAGAGCAAGCTTCTTACAAGAGTATCACCAACCAAAGATCTAGAGGCAACACGACCACTATTAAAATCTCAAAATACATCACCATACACAACTATAATACAATGCCCTCATAAACTACAAGCCAACAAAATATCTATTGTCATATCTAATACCTAATGATGAACAATTCAGAATTACAATAATAAAATATACACAAAATGTGGCTTTTAGGGGTGCTACCCCTGAACCCTCACCGGTGCACATGACCCCCATCAGAGGGATAAGCCTCTTGGACCCCATAAGGGGGGTACCCCTTTGCACCCCCTGCACTCGCCTATCAATAGTAAACCTTTTGCAATTGCAAGGTTGAGACACATTTTCCCAACAAGTCATATGTATATCACTAGATAATAGATCCTCATATAAGAAGATGAGGAATATACACAAAAAAATTACAGAAAAAGAATGTATTTTTGAAGGCATGAAACAATTAGTGAGAAATTATGCAAGTGGAGAAGAGGTTGCAACAATTGTGTGTCCTTTAGAGGACATACATTTTTAAAAAATGTGCAACATATATATTAATAATAAGAAGGGTAGTGAAGAGTGTGAGAAGGAAATAGTAGAGAATCTAGAAGAAAGCGTAGAAGAGATCGATGAAGAAGGATTTGCAACAACAATAGCAGAAGAGGAGAAAGAGATTATAGAGGTAATTTTTTATTTTTTTAAAATTTTGTAAAGATGAAATTAATGTTGATTTGCATACAAAAGATGTGGATGAAAACATGGTGGTGAAGATAGAAGAAAGCTTGACAAAGCTAAAAGGTGTGGTGTAAAAAAGCATTTATAAATATGTTGGTATGTAGAAAAGAGAGTTTGAATAATAAGAGGTAGGTGCAAATGATGAGATGATGAAATTTTTTTATTTTCATAATATTGATATTGATATGTGTGCAAGTGGAGTGGTGAGTGAAAATTGGGTAGAAAATTCTTGGGGATGAGGACATTTTATGGTGGGTAAATTTGCATGAGAGAGGAACTTAGTGGAGGTGGTCAGAATGTGGTGGGATAAATCCCACAAGAAAAGAGGAGGAATGAAGCATTGGGTGGAGGTGGATGGTTTGTGGTGATTTGAAACCTATAAAAGAAAGGGAAGGTGGAAAATATTTCATAGGATGAGGTTGGGATATGATGGAAAAAGATCTCAAAATGAAGAAAAGAGAGGAGAAAAAATCCGGTAGAGGAAGAGAGGATTTGTTCCTGCCAAATATTGGAAAGGGGGGAAATAATATTTTTAAAAGATACCCATCACAATATTGGAGTATGTTGCAGGTTGTTCACAAATTGAAAGGGTAGTTCTACTACTCAACTCTATTTTGTGAGCTATGTTCACAAACTTCTTATTTGACATGTCTAATGTAGGAGCATCTAGGTCCATATGCAATCCAACATCAACCAATTATATTTTAGGTTTTCTTTTAGTTTCAATTTAGTTTTGGGTTATTTAGTTTGTTTTTTGGGTTGTTCCTTCAAGAGACATTTTAGAGACACTTTGGTCAAATTAATGGCATCACCTCGTAGAAGAGATTAATGGGTATCTACAGTTCAGGTTTGGTAAAAATTAGGTGAAAAATTGACCAATTTATGCTCATGCGGGTTTTTAATTTTCTATCAAAATTTTATAGAGATTTGTTGTTGCATCAACCTATTTTCAACCAATTCCATAATATTTTCTTGCACAACAAGTATTGGCAGGTTTTTCTACATTTGTAGAAATAGTTATGTTAATTGAATCAAAATCTTTCAATTAGCCCAAATACTTTGAGTTATTTCCAATGTCTTTCCTCACATAATTGGCATCGAATATATTTTTTGCATTTTGTAGGAATATCATGGCCAACTAGCTTTGGGGGGACTTCTTTACCATCTCACTTTGTGGAAATCTT
>VDFB02000020.1:69860690-69913802 GCA_007258455.2 Sequoia sempervirens
GGCCATTAACAATCAATATGGCTTGTATGTTTGTGGTATCAGATGTGCTTTGAATATTCTATGACATGTAAAATTGTGAATAACTATTTGTGTTTGGGACAAATATAAACTAATTATAATACAATTTTGGTGGTTCAATGATTCAAGTACATTTGTTGACTTTTAGGGTGAAAACTGTTTTATAATTACATATTAAGGGGGTCCTATGCACCCTATGTTTGGAGGTCCACATGTTTCTACATGATATTGTTTACAATTGCTTATATGAATTATTTTACTTACCAAGAATATAGAATTGCTAGAATTGATGAGGTAGAATATATATGTATGTGTATATATATATATATATATATATATAATATGTATATGTTCAAAGTTGACCCATCCTACTTCTATTTTTATGATCCTCATTGCATAATCAATCATTGTGTAGGTACATATATATGTATGTGCACAAATTACTGCATGTACAGACATAGTGGATGTCCATATGTATGTACATGCACTAATCTATGAACATTCATACCTACTTTCATATATATGTAAGTGCGCAATATCTTTGTAGTTTAATTTGGAAGGTTGTGTGCCATGCACTTGTATTATTCTATTCTTCAATGCACTTGTTTATTAACTTGTATTGCATAAAAATGCATGTGCATACTTTCATACGTATATGAATATACATATGTATACATATGTACATATATGTATATATATATGTACAATTATGCATAAACATAAAAGTACATATATGCATCTACAAATATACGTGCATATACATATTAAAAGCATAGGTGACACGGTCACATGGCGGGCAATTCAATGATGACAGATTTTGGCTAACCATGAGAGGAAAGAAACATAATAAATATATGAGTTTAATTTGGAAGGCTATGTGCCATGCATTTGTATTATTCTATTTTTCAGTGCACTTGTTTATTAACTTGTATTGCATAAAAATGTATGTGCATACTTTCATACATATATGCATATACATATGTATACATATGTACATATATGCATATATTTATGTACAATTATGCATAAACATAAAAGTACTTATATGCATCTACACATATATGTGCATATACATATTAAAAGCATAGGTGACATGGTCATGTGGCGGGCAATTCAATGATGACAGATTTTGGCTAACCATGAGAGGAAAGAAACATAATAAATTAAACCCATTAAAGACAAAGTGATCTAGAAAGAACCATTATTTTCCTTGAAAATAAAGTGTGTTTAAGAACACAAAATTTTGAAGTGTTCATAAACACCCTAGATGCCATACACTTCATCAAGCACATTCTGCATGCACTAAGAAAGCCATTAAATTCCTTCAATTTAAGAAACACCAAAAAAATATGATCAAAATCAACGAGACAACAAAAAACCATTTACTGACAAGAGAAAGTGGTAGAGCCTTAGTGAGGTTAGAAACCTCACCTGTATAGTATGGATTTGCCTGATGCTGTGTCTTGTTGCACTCACCTTTATCTTGCTTACTGCAAGAACAAATGAAAGGAGGGATCAATCAATACATAAAGAATATTACACAAATGTAGGCAGTGCTTAGCTTAATACACAAAGAATATTACAAAATTGTATACCTTTCAATTGCAACTCACCATCAACAAAGCTTGGAAGGAACAATGGGCTGGGTTGATCATGTATTTCTTTGCACGCCAATGAAGTAGAGTGAACAAGACACAAAATGACAAGGTGTCAGCCGAATATACCATAATCTCTATGATATATAGACATACATATATACATATACATATATATATCTATATATATATACATACATATATATATCTATATATATATACATACATATATGTATATATATACATACATATATGTATTTATATACATACATATACATATATATATACACATATATATATACACATATATACATACATATATACATATATATACATATATATACACACACACACATATATATATTTGCCTCATCAATTTAGCACTTATATTCCATAGGCAAATAATTCTATGGGCATTTGCAATAAAAATATGAAACATGTGGACCTCCAAACATAGGGTGTATAGGACCCCCTTAATATGCAATTGTAAAATAGTTATCACCCACAAAGTCAACGAGCGTACTCAAATCACTGTACCACCAAAATTGTATTATAATCGGTTTATATTTTTCCTAGACACAAATAGTTATTCACAATCTTACATGTCATAGAATATTCAAACCACATATGATACCACAAACATACAAGCCATATTGATTGTTAATGGACTGTAACATTAAAACATGCATCCAAAATATAAAATTAGTATAACCCACACTCCCCTATAATATCACCACTTGCATTCAATTGCCGCCAATATTTTCATACATCCAATGGCATGAGAACAACAAAGAGACAAGAATGTCCCACCACCAAATCCAATCGAACCTCCTCCCTATCCCACTTTGCATAACATACAATAGATTGATAAAAAGGTGAAGTTGTTCTTTTGTGATGGAAAGTGTAATGATGTTGTTGCTTATGGTCTTGCGACCACCCTGCATTAAAACTAGTCTGAGCATATCCCTTCGCTATGCATCATTTGTTCCATTCATTAGACTCTCCATCTAAAAGAGCAACTTCAATTTTTTATTTGGGCAGATGAATGTATATAGTTCCATGTAGATATGAATATGGAAGTGAGGCTCTGGTAAATGGAAATTGGAAAAGATTGAGAAATGAATTTTTGAATTTGTAGATCTCTAATGGTGTTTTGTTATGGAGCCTTTAATTCATGCCCTCCTTTTTAAAATTTGAAAATTTGTTTGGATGCCTTCAATTGCAAAGATTGTATGTATTCATGGCGTGCAATCCTTGTTTGTTTCTCAAGCGATTATGGTGGGCTTAACACATTGTTTTTTGGTAGTTGCATGTGGCAAAAGAGGAGAAGGCAACTATAGTTGTGTGTCATAATCTGACTAGTGGAACACATGCAAATGATTGATTTTCTATGAGTGTTGTGTTGTTAGGAAATGAGACATATAATAAATATGTGCTACATATATATACATATAGTATTAACATATGTATATACATATATATATGCATACATATATGTATATATATTTATGTACATATATGTATATATGTATATATATGTATATATAAAGTTTCCTCGATTTTTCTTGGAATTTTTACACTTGGGCTTTGTTTTTTCCATGATGATCCTCCGTGACATATCCATATATATATATAAATTCATATATATATATATATGTAATTTTCCACTAACTTTAATATTTTGTTGTTATGCACAAACTTTAACTTTGTAATTTTTCTTTAATATTTTTTTGTTATACCCAAATATGATAATGGGTTAAGTTGTTTTCATTTCCATGTTTGGTAGTAACAATGAAATAAAGAAAGCATTTCATAGATAGAACTATTGTGCATGGAAGAACAGACGAATGCAATTGCATGACATTCAAAGGCATAAAAAATTAATAAAAAAGTGAAGTTGTTCTCTTCAATGGAGAGTGTAACGGTGCTTGTGCTTATGGTGTGGCGTCCACCCCGCATTAAAAGTATGTGGTGCATATCCTTTGGTAATTCATCGTTCGTTTCATTCGTTAGTCTCCATTGAATTGAACAACTTCAATTTTTTGTTTGGGGAGTTGAATGTCTGTAGTTCCATGTAGATATCAATATGGAAGTGAGTCATGGTAAATGGAAATTGGAAAATATGGAGATATGCATTTTTGAATTTGTAAATCTCTTTATATGTTCAATGATGGTTTGGTATGGAGTCTTTAATTGCATTGCAGAATATCTTTGAATAAAAACAAGTTAACTCATTTTCATGTTTGGGAATACTAAAAAAATAGCGAAGGCAAATTGCAGAGTGAAAGTTTATGCATTTTCAAACAAACAAATACAAGTGCATGGAAGATAACCCTCTAATTGTGAACCATTCAAACCCTTTCCATGTTTGGTAGTATGAATGAAATGAAAAAAAGCATCTCGTAGACAAAATAATTGTGCAGTGTCGAATAAAGGAATAGAAGTGCATGCCAGAAAACCCTGTAATTGTGAACCAACCAAACACTTTCCATGTTTGGTATTAACAATGAAATGAAGAAAAGCATGGTAGAATATGTTCGAAATTACAACCATTGCTACCATTTCCATAATGCGGATTGTCATGAGATTATTTTAAGAAAATTGCAAAGTAAAAGTTTATGGAATGACGAACACACAAATAGAATACCAGTCAAGCCATTTCCATATTGTGCAATTCAAGGAACATACGAATGCAAGTGCATGGCAGAAACACTCAAAATGATAAACATTATAACCCTATGAATAATAAAAATAGTGTAAGCATTTCCATATTTAGGAATAGCAAAGAAAAGTAAAAAAATAAATTACAAAGTTACAGTTTGTGGAATATCAAACACACAAATACAAAACCATTCAATCCCTTTCCATATTTCGTCGAAGAAGTGTAATAGTAATGAAAAATCATTTCAAGTAGTCAAACCCACTTCATATTTCGTATAAGGAAGCAAAAATGAAAAGCACAATGCAGAGTAAACGCCGTGTAAATAAAAAACAACTGGCAGAATATGTTCGAAATTAAAACTAGTGCTACCATTTTCATATTTCAGAATGACATGAGATTATTTAAAGAAAATTGTTGAGTTAAAGTCTGTGCAATGAGGAACACACGAATGCAAGTGTGTGGCATAAACCCTCGAAACGATAAACATTATAACCCTATGAATAATAAAATAGTGTAACCATTTTTCGTATTTTGGAATAACAAAGAAATGTAATAAAAGAAATCACAGAGTTAAAGTTTGTGGATTGACAAACAAATTTATAGAAATCCAATCAAGCCCTTTCCATATTTCGATGAAGAAGTCAAATAGTAATGAAAAGCCATTTAAACTAGTAAAACCCATTTCATATTTTGTATAAGGAAGCAAATATGAAAAACACAATGCAGAGTAAATGTCGTTCAATGAAGAATGAAATAGTAGGAGTGCATGGACGAGTATAGAGGAAAAGAAAACCTTTGAAACTCTCCCCACATTTCATTTTATGCATCAGATTGAAAGAAAAAAATTGCAAATAATTTTTTTTTAAAACTAAGTGCATGGCAGAATACTGTCGTATTCATTGAGACTGGTAGAGGTTGAGTGAGGTTATAAACCTCACCTGAAAGAGAAAGGGAGCTATTGAGAGTGCAGAGCCAAACGAAGAAGCGTGAAGAGGCGAACAATGAAGCATGGAGAGTTGAACAAGTTTCAGTGCAAAACAAAACGAACAGTCAAGAATGTTTGCAAATAAAAGGAATGGGATTCAATGGGATATGTGAGAATGTGAAGCATTGAATGAACCTTAATCTCCAATTAACACGCCCGATAGACCGAGTAAATGCAAAGCGATGTGTAAGGAAAGTTGGTTAGTGGAGGAAACGAAGGAGGCAGCGAGCATTTAATGCTCTAAACTGTTGGTTCAAGGTAGCGAGGTTGTCGCGTACACACGACTGTCCGATCCAATGTACGTAGATGTGCTCGCCGATTAAGGAGGCCGATGGGCTCCACTTTCAAGCAAAGGGAAAAATCAACCCGTTTTGGACACGTCGGCTTAAATGGTGCTTAACAAGTGGCAAGGTGATTGATTTTTTTTTAAAATATGGGCCGATGCACAAGTGGCAGGGTGATGTGGCGGGAAAATTTTTAAATTTTTTTGGTCCACGTGGACCTCCAAAGTTGACCCGCCCTACTTTGGGCCCCTCTCCCCTAGACATGAACAAGAGCTGTATAACATTTTTATAAGAGTTGTACAACAAACCAGTCATAAAATACATATTATAAGAGTTGTACAACAACATATAGATACACCTATAAGAGTTGTATGACATTTTTATAAGAGTTGTACAACAAACCAGCCATAAAATATAAATTGTACAACATATAGACAATTTCAAGAGTTGTATCACTTTTTTATAATGATTAAGTTTATTGACGAGTTGAAACTTCACAATTTGATCGTTAATCTGTTGTAGATGTTGTTTGGAATTTTCATTCTTCTTACATAATACTTGGAACTACAAAAAAATAGCCACTTGAAAACATATGTCAGAGTAAAGCCTTAGAGTGTCAGTTACCTGATAATAATTATTAGAAAACATTGCAGCACATCTATTTTTCCATATATTTTTTAAAACTGCATGCCAGATAGAATAGCAATCACATCCTTTTGCATACCAAAGCCAAAAACAACTTCTTTCTAGATCAATTCGTGATTAAAAATTGCTAAGAAATATCTAAAAATTGCAAACCATTGCTTCTTAACATGTAAACAATCCTAAAAAATGTGTTTCAAACATTCAATACCATGAAAAAAAGGACAATTAGCTGGTTGGACCATAATACACTTCAATCTATCCCCCATAGATAGTATTTTCGAAACCAACACTTGTGAATCGAAATCAGCTTTGGAGCACGATATTTGAGCACTTAATTTAGACCAAAATTTGGAGCTAAATATGCATTTCCACTTGTGATTCATATGAGCGGAAAGGTTCCTACTAGGAAGCAACTGTAAATATATATTCTTTAAAGAAAATTATTGAAATGACTACAAGAGTCATTTCCAATACCTAAAGAAATAACAATCCCTTGAAGTGCATAATTTCATAGTTAGATCAACAGGAACAAGGGATTTAATAAAAAATAGGAACTTTTTATATTTATTACTCAACCCATGCTACTCTTTTATTTTGTTCCAAGAGGCCCAATCAAATATATTAAAATCCCAAATATCTTTAAATTTTTGAACTCCCTTCTTAAACAAGTAGTGAGCTTGTCTTGAAAAATTTATTGTTAATGGTTGATCATGATAAGTAGTTATTTTGTTCCACCAAATTGACATTGAAACAAAATTGAACCTTGTCTATAAAGAAGATTCATTCCATTTTAAAAAATTACTAACTCTTTGCCATGCTTTTCAAATAGGCTAGAAAGGGAAAGAAGCTTTGATTTTAAAGGAAGGAGACAAAAGCATTTTATCCAACCAACGAACATCTTGCCATTTTTTCTTTATAGAAGCTTTCATTATTTGTTGACATACTAAAAATTTTCATGCTTCATCTCCACCAACATCTCTAATAATACATTTCGTAGCAAGACAAGTCCCTTGGGTTTAGGGATCAATAAGCCCTAGGCATCCTTTATATTTTGGTTGAATGCAATGAAACCATGAAGAAGCAATAAACCCACCAAATTACTACTCCTCTTATTAGATGCCATCCAAACAAGGTTATGAATAAAAATAATGGGATTAATTTAAAATAAACAAGATGACACTTAAAAAAGGTTTTGAGTATTTTGGGGTGTGAGAACCCTCATGATGAAGTTGAGAACTCTATTAATAATATGGTACCCTGATAATGGTAAGAACATATTGGTAATATGCATTTAGTAGTCCAAATTATTGGCTTAAACTATTGGTAAGGCTTGCTAAGTTGTCTAACTGCTAATTTCTTTATTCATGTATTCTTTCAGTAAAAAAAAAAGTTTACTAACTTGAATTTATTTAGGTTTTGTTGATGTTAATTTTTTTCAAAGAATGTCAAAGATAATTTTGTGCGTGGAGGGTACTTGTTTATTAGATAAGGAACAAATAAAGATGCAAAGGAAACCCTTCTTGAAGGTTTCAGAATGATCATTAAATTAGGTCTTAAAAAGGTAATAAAGAGATTCTCAATTTCTAATCTTGGGCCTTCTAAATAGGGTAAGCATGTCTAAGAGATCTGTTTGATATGTATGGACATATCAATGCCAACCAACATATAATCAACACTTTAGTCAAATATTGTTGTGATTTTTAAAGATAAAAGTAGTACTTTCATCAATATATAATATTTTTGAAGTTTGTTGGATGTGATTAGAATCTATGTGTAGTGTAGGAAAATGCATACCTTTGCATTTTCACACTTGTTTGGGCCCGCCTTGCTTTATTTATCCTTATTTATGTCTTAATTGGTCCTATTTCGCATCCACAAGCCTAATAAATTATATCTTTTATGGCTAATCTCGACAAACATCAAAGGATAAATGATAATTTAATAATGTTGGTTGTGTGTCCTTGATTTTTGGACTGGGACTAATAAGACACCTAGGGTGTCTTTGTCCCCCAAAGGTCTTGGGACCTTGATTTCAAAGGCACCTTAATTGGGCCCCTTTTTGGAGTTTGTGCCCCAAGTTTCAAGCCTCAGGACTAAGATTCCACCTAGGGCGTCTTAGTCCTCCTCAAGTTATTTTTGAGATTTAATTTCAAATCTTGACAGGATTTAGCCTCCTTTAATTAATGAATTCATATGTCGGCTTGTTGTGGTGTAATTTTGGGATATTAAGCATGGATAAGTATACATACAAGTTTCTTTCACTCATCTTCACCGCAAGCATTCAAGTATTCATCCTTATAGCAAGTTTATGAGATCAAGAGCATTCAAGAGCAATTCATCAAGCATTTGGAGCCATCATCAAGATTCAAGCATCATGTCAAATATATTCTTGCATCATGTGTGTTTTTGAGCTAACATTTGTGATGTAGGGTTTTCATTCAAGTAAGCAATTCAAGTCAAGATCACTCAAGCATTACTTCCATCCAAGATCTACATTCAAGCTAGCCACTTCACACAAGTTTGCAAATTTCATAACAAGGGTTTGGTGAGTTGCAACATAGCACTTTTTTCATTCATTATTTCCCTTCATTATTTCATTTCATTCCAAGGTTTAATTACCAACAAGGGGTTTGACCAAGGAAAACCCCCATTTACTAACAATCAACAAATTTTTCCTCTCTTGTGTGTTTGTGTTTGTAGATTTAGGTTAAGATCATTTGGAGTACAAATTTGCAAAGTTTCAAAGTTGCACTACAAAGTTGTCATCTTCATGGAAAGTCATCTACGAACCAGATCTGGGAGTTTTAGGACCTGAGATCCAAGAAGAAGGAAGTGCAAACCTTGGACCTTAGGATCACATTTCAAGATTATAGAAATTCAAAGTGAGACTAAGACAATAGTAAGGGTGTGTTAGTCCTCCTATATGTATTTCGTAGAGATTCTTTTGGATTCTATTCTGACATCCAAAGATTTTGTGTTTTCCTTGAAAAAAAAATAGTAGGAATAAGGCAATAGTAAGGGCGTATTAATCCTCCTTAGCATATTTTGACAATATTTTTGCATTTCTAGAATCCTAATCACATTTCCATACTTCCTAGGTACATACATCCTAACTTGTTAATTTTATCATTTGCATTCATTATTTGGCTTGCATTATTAGGTTTTGTGAGTTAAATATTAAGTTGTATTTTTCCAAGCTTTTGCTTGGTGGTGAACCCCTCAAAGCCTAAGGAATCTTCCTAGGTCTCCCTTGTTGAGAATTGACTCACCTTTGTGTTGATAGTCAATCCACTTTGGGATCCTAGGTTTCCTTGAATGAACCATCCCCCTATAAAGGAAAATTCCAAATTAGGGATTCCTTTCTTGTATTGTGAGTCCCTTTTCCCCCTTTATCACATCTTCTTCTAGTTTATTTTTTTGAACCCGACATTTTGGACATTCATTTTTTGATTTGGAGTTCACTAAGGTCCTAGATCTAGGTTGCATTCATTCTTGCATTGCATCTTGCATTAGTGAAATTACATCTAGGGTTTCTCACATTTGCATATAGGTTGCATTTTTGCTTTCTTACATAATCTTATCTCATTGAAAAACTAAAAAGTGCATTGTCAATTATCCTAAGTGCATTTAGGAACATTGTTGTTGCATTCAAAAATTGAATTTTTTTTGCATCCAACCTTGCATTCAATTGCTTTTCATTAGTCACTTTTTCTTGCATTCATTTGTACACTTTTCTATTTCTAAAAATCAGGTCCCTAAGTAGGTAACTTATAAAAACTGTTATCAATCCAGATTTTGCTATTTTTCTAAAAAAAAAACCTCTACTGGGACTAAAACGCCCTTACTAGCATCTTAGTCCTTATGTGGGTTTTTGGATCAAAACCCTATTTGAGTTGCTTGCTTTCTATTCTAGTTTCTAGAACCTCAAAATTTCATCAAGAGGACCAAGACGCCCTTGTTGGCGTCTTAGTCCCTATTGACTTTGAAGTTCCATTTTTCAGGGTTTAAATATGCTTTTATGTGCTTTTGTTTGTTGCCATCGGTTATCTATTTCAATGGGTTGACCTTTTATTTCATTCATTTTACTAAATCTACCTTAAACTAGTTCATTTCATGCATTGCTTCATTCCAAACTTGCATTCACAACATTTCATTGCATAGTGTAATCAATAAATTACCTTGTTTGAAATATGAAAATTGCATTTATACATTTCATTTTGGGCCTTTACATTCCATTTTGAGTTTGCATAGATTACTTTTCACAAATGTTAGTTTCGGTCTTTTCCAAGTTTGCAAAGAAAAATTTAGTCAATAAGCATGTTAGCCATTCATCCAATGCATTCCCTAGTTATGAGAGTCTCTTAGCACAAGAGAGTGAAAATAGTGATGCTTTCCTTAAACATACATCACCTCTTATCTCTCCCATTTGTGGGAATGATGCCATAGAATTTGAAAGCATAGAAAATCTTGATAATCATATTTGTTCTCCTCTTGATACCTCTCCTTTTAGTGACAAAGGTATCTTGGTGAAAGAAGATGCAATCGTTGAGAATCATGGAGGTCTTTTGTGTCCTTCTCCTCATTCCCCTTGGGAAGATGTTATAGCACAAGAGAATGAGATCATAGACACATTTCTAAACATCACCTTACCTAGCATCCATTCATCCCTTGCTTGTGAGAATTTCCTATTTAAAGAAGATGAAAACATAGACAAACATGACAATCACATTTATTCCTCTCCTAGTAACTATCCTAGTAGCGAAGATGGTACTTTGATTGGTGAGAATCTTATGTGTCTCTCTTCCCCTAGGCAAGATCTTATTGAGCAAGAAATTCCAACCATTCATAAATCCCTTACTTATGATGAAGTCATTTGAGAAGAACCAACCTTTGAAAGTCATGAACATGTGGTTTTTAGTTCTCCTAAAAACTCTCTTCCTAGGGAGGATATCATGGTGCAAGAAAATGTAAAAATTGACACATATAGTAAGGCTTTCTTAGATGAAGATGAAGTGACATTAGACTCCTCTTCACTAAGATATCATGCAAATAGCCACAATTTTTTTGAGGTTATGATGACACAAATTGGATCTCCTTTAATTAGTGAGCTTCCTAAATCACCTCCCATTAGTGAATCACATAAGAAACTATGATATTTCTTGAAATCCATGATCCAATCTAACGATGTTTTGCAACAACCAAGATATATAACATAGTTGCTCAAACAAGTAGGGGACCACAAATTGCTCCCGCAACATCACCATTGCCTCAACTTATTGTGCGTAGTGTTGAAGATAGTAAAAATATTCCTACTAACATATCTATATGGCAACTCATTCAACTATCACCTATATACAAGTGTCTATTTCAAGAAATATTGCAAATAAAGCAAGATAAAATACAATCTTATATGAAATCAACCAATGTAACATTTTCCTTTCATCCCATGCAAGCCACACAGATAGAAATCACATTCCCTAAACATGAATTTCCCTCACCTGAGATTCAAAGCAAGAATGAAGCCTTGATGATAAAGGTGATCATTAATGAAATTGCAATTAGGCGCACTCTCATAGACAATGGAGTAGAAATTAATGTTTGTAGCATTGATCTCCTAGAAAAAATTGGTGTGGACAAGAGGCTTATTCAACTTAATGATGATCATATTCATGGATTTGAAAATTTTAATAGGAAACCACTAGGAATGATCACATTACCTATTAAGGTCAAACCTGTAGTGTTGCCTACCCCTATCCATATCATGCCAGAATCTCTTTCATACAATCTTCTCCTAGGGAGACCATGGATTCATGTTATGAAAGGGGTCCCGTCTACTCCCCATCGTACAATGAAATTTGAGTACAAGAACAAGATGTACATATTTGAAGTAGATGAATGAAGTTATGAATCATATGATCACAACACTTCCAAATGCCCTGAAACTCTTATTCGAAAATCAAAAGTTGAACCTATACAAGTTGATGTTAATCCTTCACCTACAACAAAGCTCTTTAGTGATAATTTGGGGTTGTTAGATTTTATGCCTCCTTTCAATAGAGAATCCAAAATCTCACCCTCGAAATCCAAAGAGTCATATACCAACAATTCATTTTCAGATACAAGTTCTAATGATGATTGGGGTTTTACACCTACCCTTATACGAGAGTGCAAGATCTCACAATCTAAACCAAAACAACCATGTGTTTCATTTGCTCAACTTAGTTCTACAACATTACCCCATAGTGATGATGGGGCTATATAATTCCCATCCCTCATGGGGGGACGATGCATAACCTTAAAAAGGATTTGTGTTCTCGTGAAGAAACTAATCCTTCTCAGAAACATTAACCCCCTTCATCTGACTTGGAAGATTGTTATGGTATCAGATACAATCTCCCTCCTACACATAGATAGAATGAACACACAAAGCAAATCAACAGACCATGCTCTTTCAAGAAAGATCTAGGTTTACCTCCCTTATCTCCATTTTCATCTAAAGCTTTATTATTCAGTGTGTATATGACATCTTACACAAATAAAGGGACATCTTCTTCTATTGATCAAGAGGGTATCTTGTTGAGACTCCTCCAAGATCATTTGATATCCCTCCCTCCAAGAAAATGAAAGAAATTTTACTACTAGAATTCATTTTGTGCATATCATAGAGTGAATGGTCATGTCACTAATGAATGTAAGGCTTTAAGTGGTAAAATTTAACATCTTAAGGAGTGTGGTGCTCACCCTTGTGTTAAAGCACCTAATTCCTCTAATTGATACTTATTTTTTATATGAGCATGTTTCTCATCAATCATTTTGGCTCACCTTTGTCCTACACTAAGTGGGGGCAAGAGGTTACGTAGCCTTCTCCTCGTATGCCACTTATCATTGTCTCTTCTAGCTAGTTGACCACCTTCCATGTATACATACAAGCAAGCTTGGGATGTGGACAACATGCCTTAAGTTGGCTCACATGTGATGTACTAAGTTATACATTTTGGGGGAAACCCCTTCCCTTCTCATGATGTAGCTTATTGGAAACATATGACTTGGCATAGGGATTTCCGAGTAAGATCTCATGTCTTCTTCTACTTTAAAGCAATTTCTCACAGTAATGATGTTAGCAACCACTTTAAAGTGGGGGCATACGTTGACACTCATGTTTCATTGTGCGATTTTATTTCTTCCTGCGATGTGTTCCTTTCTTGGTGGTGCCATTGGGTTTGATTTCCTCTAAGAGCATGATATATCTTTGACTTGTCCTCTCTTGGAAACATTAAGTACAATGTTCCCTAATATCAGACCTTGCATTCGTCCTCTCTTGGAGACGTTAAGCACAATGTTCCCTAAGAAGAGACCTTGCACAAACTAAGCAAAATCCCTTCGAACATCCCTCTTTCTTATTGCATTGAATTTTTGTACCTTATTAAAGTCATGGTGGTATGGCTTTGATATGGTTCCTTGGGGCTCACCTAGTGGACAACTAGCTTCACTAGCCCTTGTGAGCATACATTTTATTTTTGTCCTTATCATAGTCATGTAGGTATGTCTTGGATATGGATCTCTTGGGGCTCACCTAGTGGACAAATAGCTTTACTAGCCCTTGTGAGCATGCATTTTTTTTGCATAGTGGATAGCGTGATCCACTTGTAAACCTCTTTTGGACAAACAACCTAGTCCCGCTCCACAATGCATTGGACAGCTAGTCGAATCTTGATCTATTGCATTTTATTTTTTTCCTTTTCTATCTTTGATGGTGTATGTTTGCGATCTGGTTATGGCTTCATATATCATCTGTAAGTGTGTTCCTTTGTTCCTATGTTGGTTTGTCATAGGATCTTGATCCTAGGGGCTTGGCTACCCTCTTGATTATTGTCATCCTATCTTACTAGCATTCGTACATCTGAACACCTCTTGATTGTGTGGTTGGCTTCTTTAGTGTGAGTTTGAAGCAATTCATCCTCTCACTAAAGTGGGGGCTAAATTTAGTGTAGGAAAATGCATACCTTTGCATTTCACACTTGTTTGGGCCCGCCTTGCTTTATTTATCCTTATTTATGTCTTAATTGGCCATATTTTTCATCCACAAGCCTAATAAATTGTATCTTTTTATGGCTAATCGTAACAAACATCAAAGGATAAATGAAAACTTAATAATTTTGGTTGTGTCCTTGATTTTTGGATTGGGACTAATAAGACACCTAGGGTGTCTTTGTCCCCCAAAGGTCTTAGGACCCTGATTTCAAAGGCACCTTAATTGGGCCCCTTTTTGGAGTCTGTGCCCTGAGTTCCAAACCTCAGGACTAAGACGCCACCTAGGGCGTCTTAGTCCTCAAGTTATTTTCAGGATTTAATTCAAATCTTGGCAGGGGGTGATCCCATAAAGGGTTTGCAATTTTAGGAGATTCGATTTTTGCTAAAATCACATATTTTTAGAAAATATAATGATTTAAGCCTTAAAAAGTTCCATTTAAAGCATTCCAATTGAAGAGGGTTTGATCAAACTACCTTAGATCAAACCCCCTTGGATAGAACCCCGCTAGTTTTAAACCATACCTATAACAGAGTCTCCTTTACACCTATCAAAATGCTAATAAAAAACCACTTTTGATTTACCTTTTGGGGGATCAAATGAATTCATTTAAAATTTATTTTTTGTGAGTATGTAGTGCTTATTATAAGCTTCCCAAAAAGTATAATTTTAAATAAATTTAATTTGATTATTATATTTATTTTTTATTTCTTGTGATTGTAGGTTTTTCACCAAAAATAAAACTCTTTGTTCTGCACATGTGGAAAACTAGAAGATTAGAAAAAACATTGAAAAATGTAATTAAGCACAGATATTAAAGTCAACCGATCCAACAAAAACTTGAATTTCGATACATACAAAAAAATTTATGTGTTATACAATCTGCCTATGTTTGAATTGTAATTGGTTTAACTTTGAAACTTGATTAAGGAAAAAATATTCAATAAAAAACTATGAAGCCAATTGGAAGCACTAGATATCATAGTTAAAAATCTAAATTCAAAAAAACTAGAATTTTATCCTTCATGGAAAAAAAGTTGTGTTATACAGTGAGCATCACTCCTTAAAAATGGTGTTCTTGAAAAAACTAGTTTTGAAGGGAGATGGAAAAAAAAAAGTTCAATCGATTCCAAAAATTGAAAAAATATATTTAGAATCTCTGAGACAAAATTCCACAAATCACTAGTTTGTATCATCTTCAAATTCCTCATGGTTTAGCTGCTATAAGTGCTCGAAAGTGAAGATTTAGTTAGAAAAAATCAGTTCAGTGTCTAGTTTGGCCAAAAATTATAAACTAGTATTGTGGGATCACCCTGGGATTTAGCCTCCTTTAATTAATGAATTCATATGTCAGCTTGTTGTGAGTGTAATTTCAAGATAAGCATGGATAAGTATAATCAAGCATTTGCAGCCATCATCAAGATCATCAAGTATCATGTCAAAGATATTCTTTCATCATGTTTGTTTTTTAACTAACATTTGTGATGTAGGGTTTTGATTCAAACAAGAAATTCAAGTCAAGATCACTCAAGCATTACTTCCATCCAAGATCTACATTCAAGCTAGCCACTTAACACAAGTTTGCAAATGCAAATAATAAGGGTTTGGTGAGCAACATAGAACTTTTTTCATTCATTATTTCCCTTCATTATTTCATTTCATTCCAAGGTTTAATTACCAACAAGGGGTTTGACCAAGGCAACCCCCATTTACTAACAATCAACAAGTGTTTCCTCTCTTGTGTGTTTGTGTTTGTAGATTTAGGTTGAAGATCATTTAGAGTGCAAAGTTCCATTGCAAATTTGTCATCTTCATAGAAAGTAATCTACAAACCAGATCTTGAAGTTTCAATACCTGAGCTCTTAGAAGAAGGAAGTGCAAACCTTGGACCTTAGGATCACATTTCAAGATTGCAGAAATTCAAAGTGGGACTAAAACAATAGTAAGGGTGTCTTAGTCCTCCTGGAGGTATTTCACATAGATTCTTTCAGATTTTGTTTTGACATCTGGATATTTTGTGTTTTCCTCCAAAAAACAACAACTGGACTAAGACAACAATAAGGGCGTCTTAGTCCTCCTCAACATATTTTGAAAGCATTTTTGCATTTCTAGAATCCTCATCACATTTCCAGACTTCCCAGGTACATACATTCTAACTTGTTACTTAATTTTATCATTTGCATCCATTATTTGACTTACATTATTAGGTTTTGTGAGTTAAATATTAAGTTGTCTTTTTCCAAGCTTTTGCTTGGTGGTGAACCCCTCAAAGCCTAAGGAATCTTTCTAGGTCTCCCTTGTTGAGAATTGACTCACCTTTGTGTTGATAGTCAATCCACTTTGGGATCCTAGGTTTCCTTGAATGAACCATCCCCCTGTAAAGGAAATGTATAGGAGTGAGTTTTCACCCCTTATGCAAATTCCCTTTTTTATCTCTCTCCACTTTAGAAAACCAAGTTCAGAGGCTAAATTCTACATAAGCCCACTACCTTCATTCCACTTGGCGCCTATTTTGAGCATCGGTGGGAGAATTTCTATCAAGGACACCCGTGCGGTGTGTAGACGTCTATGCGGTGTGCTTATGTCCCTGGCAGATTCCTACGGCTGGAGCCTGCAAAGGCATTACACTTCTCATTGGCAGTTGACTTGTAACACCCTCTTCAGCCGACCGACCCGAATATGGCCGTTTTCTTCATCTTTCATTCAAATTACCTCCTTCTACATGCATTTCATCTTCTACAATCATCTTCTAAGTTTTCAACTCAACTTCTACACACTCTCTTGCACTCACTTCTTGCATTCCCAAGCACTTTTAGTAGCACTTTTGCACTCCATAGTAGCAACAACTTCACTCCATCACTTCAGTAGAGCAAGTGTGGGACAACACCATTGCAATAGAGGCTCGAGTACTCTCATTTTCTCCTCCATTATCCTTGAGTGCTCTTGGTGGAGGTGGTAAGCTTCCCACTCCTCTCCTCTATTACTTGGTTGAGTAATAAAATTTACTATTTTGTAGTGTTTTAGTGTTCTTTACTGTATTGCTTCTTTATCATACTATTTCTCCATACTCACTTTCTTGGTTGTTCGTGGAGGTGGAAACACCTAAATGGGGGTCTGACTGAGGCAGGCCCCTATACATCCACCCAACAATTTTCCTCTTCTTTGTGTGTAGGCAAACATGCTATTGGGAGCTAGCTGGCAAACAAATTCCTTTGTGAGATCATTCTTGCCACCCTAACTCTTGTGTTTTTACTTTATCATATTAGAGCATATTTTGTTTACTTCATAGAATTGTTTTGGCCCTTTGGAAGTAGCTAGTTGGTCCGTTAGTTTGTTTTCTAGAGTTCAACCTTGTCTCTTTAGTCCTTTATTCATATAGATTCCATCACACTTGAGAGACGCTAGCGCGCCGCACTGTCATCCTGGGACCGCGCTTTCATCCTCGGGAAGAGAGCTTCTTGAGGCATAGTGTTGAACCTGAAAACTGGCTCACCTGACCCCATTTTGTATTTCAGGTCTGAAGAGTGATTGAAGGACCTTATAGTCCTCATCTTTCTTGTCCCACATTTCCTAACACCCCATTAAGCTGAGGTAAGTTAGGGCAGCCTTCTGCTCTTGGCTCTCTATGACCTGGGGCCTTGAATGTAGTTGGTCCCCCTCTCTTACAAGAAAATTCTAGATTGGGGATTCCTTTCTTATATTGTGAGTCCCTTTTCCCCCTCTATCACATCTTATTCCAGTTCACTACGACCTACATTTTATTAGTTCTTGCATCAACCAATTTTGTTGCATGGGAAATGGTGCTTCCAATGTAGTGATTAACATTTATGAGACTTGTCGTTCCATAATAAGTGGACCTTGCTAGTGTTGATTCATAATGGATGGGATGTCTAGTATAGATCATTCACTTTAATTACATATGTGATGGTACATTAGAGGCATTTTAGATGACACGTCTCATATGGAGCTTATCTTTCACCCCTAAACAATGTTATCTCCAAATAGAGACTCAACAATGGCTTGAACTTTGAGGTATGTCTTCTTTATGGGAAATTGAAGGCCTTTTGTGTTCATTTCTATTGTCAAGCAAAAAAAATGTGTAGACCATCTTGTAAATGTGTAAATAAATCCTCTACCTTTCTCAACCTTGTATATTGATGTTCCCTGGGAGGAACTTCTAGAAGAGCTTAAATAACTGATGCATTATGGTCAACATGTTGTCACTTTATGGTGGGGGTGGTCAACGTACTATCTATTTAGGATGAGAACTTCCACTCATCATAAGGAATGATTCTTGAGACCTTAATGGATCACCAACATGGTTGCTTGATGTCTAGCCATTTTGGTGTTGGCAGTTGATTATTATCAAAGCACATGGGAATTTATGGTAGGTCATAATGAGAAATCATGTCAAGCCTCTAAGAGAAAGGTTTTGGCTTACTTATACATTATGGATATCATGTTGCTTAAGTCTAGTTTATTGGCTTTGACTTTGGTAGTTTAAATTGTAAGTGCAGTTTTTGAAAGTGCGGGTACTGGAAGTGAAAATCCCCAAATGTAAAGAAGTAGAGGGATTCTAGGTATGCGAGTGTCATGTTAGATAGATGGCTCAAAAAAAATTATCATTCTTGATTCAAGAGTATTTTAGTGGTTGTGTAATCTTGAATTGGTTAAAAATGTTTGTTTTATTTCTATTTGTGTCTTTTGTGTGCATTATTTTTGTTATCACACAAGTGTTGTAATTCTTAGAGATGGAGTATTTTGAAGATTTCTTATAGTACCTTGAAACAATACTCTAGGATAATTATTGATTTTGATGAATTTAATATTTAGTTCTTGAGATAGATTGTTGAATGTATGATGTTAGAACTATTCTATTTTTATTTACAAAATTAGTTATTTATTTACTATGTTGGTAAATGTTTTTTATTAGGAAAATTAGGTTTTGAAGGGACCCCAAAACCCTTTACAATGGAGAGAAGCTGCAAAAAGACTAAAGCATTAAGACCCACAGCCCACAAAAAACAAAAAGCTAACTAAAGATAAAACTAGAGAACCCGTCACCAATCCAACAACAAAGTTATAGCATTTTATCAAGAACATTGGACGAGCTCATATTTTCAACAATTACCCCCTCATGCATCTTGACCACATCCTTTAGATCTTCAAATGAAATGGAAGCCCTTTTTTTGGTCTTACTCATCATTCTCAAGCACAAACCAGCCTCCAAATCCTTCTCCACATCAGGACCAATATCCTCAATCTTCTCCTCCAAATTCATGCAGTTAACTTCCTCAATGGCCTTCTCATGTTCTCCCAAATCCAGAGACTTTCCAGTCCACTTTAAAGCTTTCTCATTTAAAATAGAGAGACCTTTAGCACTAGATTTCAAGGACTTGTTACTAATACTAACAACAATATGTAAATCATCACTAATCTTGGTAATTCTTTCCTCCATATTCACAAACCTCTAGTCATTAATATTTTGGACAACCATTTCCAAGGAGGTTATCCTATCCTCATGACTTTTACCAAGCCTATCAGGATCAACAACAAGTCTATCAAGAATAACATTCATAATATTAACCTTACCTTTAATTGACCATTCCTTTTGGCTGCCATGCACTAATGCAACACAAATATCTTGCTAGTTCTTAAGCTGGACGTTCAAATCCTTCACTTTCGAGATAAGCCACTTTACAAGCAAGAGAAAATTGTGAGTTTCGTCATCCGCCATTCTTTAAAACAAGTCCATGTTAATTTATTCCCAATTGACCGGTGGCACAGCCTGAGAACCAACATTCTCAACGGGTTCCTCCTGAGCCCCCTCTCTGCCCTCCAAATCCTCCTCAACAAGGGAATCCTCCACTTCAATAACCTCCACTTTCACACAGTTCTTATCAGGCATATCCGCCAAGTTAGCCAAAATTTCAAGCCGCTCCACCTTCACATCACTCCCCTTAACCTGCTCAACACCAATAGGAGAAACAAAATTAGCTTGGTTAGGGCTAGCCCCTTGGAACACATCATACCCTCATTTTTATGCTCAATATCCTTCATAGGATGCTCGATACCCTCAAGGCCATCACCCGGGACATGTTTAACATCAGGAATAGGGAAATTATCCACATCTCTCGAATCACCCACCATCTGCTTAACAACTCGCTTCTCTTTCCTGGGGCACCTTTTCTTCCCCTTTAAATTCTTCTTCACTGAAGGCACCACAACTTCCTTCATTTTAGTATCAGTTTCATAACCTTTAGACTAGGATTCAAAATCCTCATAATCATCACCAGATTCACTCTCCTCCTCCAACGGTTCCTCAAAATTAGAATAATCTTCCTCAGAATCCCCTTCCCACTCATCCGCTGACCCACTAGTATCATACCCTGTATTTTTGCCTCCCTTTTTACGAGTCAGGGTCTTAGGAGAAATAAGAACCAACTTCAAATTAATGTGATAAAAAATTATATTCATAAGGCCTTCATGGAGAATAGCCTTCTTAGGGTTCTTCCTATGATCCTCGATACTAGTTTCCATTGAAAAATGGAGGCAGAAAGGAAACGAAACCATAGAGTTATGGCGGAAGTGATTCAATAACATGAAGTGATAGCCAGAAATAATAGAATACCTATCCTTCAAAGTGAAAAATTGCATAATGGCCAAAGTAATGTCCCTCCAAAGCAACTTAATAGATTTGCGTGCATACCTACTACCACCAATAAACTTAAGCTTCCTCTTTTCAATGCCTTTAAAGAAATTTGCTAAGGTTGTCTTGGCTGCAACCCTATCTCTATAAAATTTCCTCCCCTTGGAAGGAAGACCAATAACCTCAGTGATGAATTCCTCATTAATGTTTAATTTCACTCCCTTGTAGCGCAAAACCCTGTTGTTCCATGCACTAACAAAATCCTTTGTCACTTCAGGGTTTGGGCCATGGAGCTTCAAAAAATAGGGGTAGACACCACGCTTCTCTAGATGCTCCCAAATAGTTTTATTGCTTCTAAACTCTTTGCAAGAGCTCGACTCCACTCTGCAATGGGAACCTCTCATGGCGGCATACAACAAACAACACTTCACCTGTTCTTTGATATTTTGCAAAGGAACAATAGTTGAACAAACCACAAGGAAAATCAAAAGAAACCCACAAAATGTGTGAGCTTTCCAAACCAAGTATTGCCATACCTTAGCTCCCAATCCATAATCTCATGAACAACTAAAAATAAATTATTAAAAGAGCATGCACTGAACTCGATGTACAAAAACCAACTAAGGAAGAAATAAAATAGCATTTCTCCCTTCTTAACTGCATCCTTGGCATGAAAATTGGTCATAATTGGATATGTTCTGAAGATTAAGTGGCAAGGAATCATAATTATTCCAATTAATTTGAGCCATCACTCCTAAATTAGCTAACCCTTCAGCCAACGAATTAGCTTCCTTGAACACGTGAGTGATTCTCACCTCATCAAAAGTGTTAATGATAGAGATAGAATCATTAATCAGATGGGCTATAGACCATGACGACGAGTTGCTCTTTAGATGACACTTTATAATGTTAAGGGAATCCCCTTTATTCCAAAGTTTAGAGACCCCAAATTCTTTAGCCAAGAAAAGGCCATGATAGGCTACTGTTGATTGGTAAATGTTTAAGATGATTTACATCTTTGATTATTATTTCTATAGATGTTTTAATTGAATTATTATGTTTTGTTAGTCTATTTCATGATTACATTTTTTTATTTAATTATGTAAATTATTGTTATATTTTGACATTTAAATTTACATGGAATAGACTAATGTATTTCAACATTGAGCCTTGTTTTGCAAGGTCACATGTTTGATGGAGGTAGAGTATCATGAGAGAGAATGATGTCACTGAAGTATAGTGTCATAGTAGAGAGATTTTGAACAAGTGTGTTTGTTATGTTTTCTTAAGTAGTTGAAACCTTGGTAAATTTTAGTATTTATTTTGTCAATATTGAGTACATAATTTTAATAATTAAATTTTGTGTTTTATAGTCTTCTTGTTTATTGGTTTTCTTTGAAACCCTGATTTTATCTCATTTTGATTATTTTGCCTTGTCAGTACTTTGTTTGGTCATGTTGCATGATTGACATTTTAGTCGATTATTTGTAATGTCATTAAATTGAATTTTGAGCGGGTTTCACAACTTGGAGTCTTGGGGGAAATTAGTCCTAACTTAGTGTTTTTGTGTTAACCAAAGTGTCCTTGGTGGATTGAAACATTATAAAAACAAGTGAAGTTATTAAGATTGCATTCACATGGCACATGGTAGAGGGAGGAATTTAAAATTATTATATTTTATTTTTTATTGAGAACTCCATTGTAAGTTAGAATAAGTTTCTCTACCAATTTTAAACACTCCAAACTTGATAGATATTGATGAGCACTTATTGAAAGTTCTTTGTAGAGGTTATAGTGATTATTTTGATAAATTGCAAAGCCTATATTTATGCACATTTTTTTGGAAGTGTTGGGAATTAAATATATCTCAACCTTTGCAAGTACCCAATTTAATTTATTTATTATTCAACATTTTTTTATAATTATTTGATATATATTATATTGTATTTTACTTAAATTTTGTGATCCACCTCAAATGGGACATTAGAATTTGTGTAGGACATTTGATGCCATGTGTTGGTACTTTGTTGCATCAATTGATGCTATCGTAAGGTAGATATATTTAGAAAATTTGGTGTTTCGCTCTTGTGTGGGATTCTATAGCAAGTTATTATAGTATCATATGACATGTAAGAGCTAAGAATAGGGAGAGTTACTTTGGAGTATTGACCAAATGGCATATGAAAAATTCACCAACGGAAAATGCACCGCCAACAATTCATCGTAGCGGAAAATTCACCAAAGGAAAATTCACTGCCTGCAATTCACTGCGGTGGAAAATTAACCGCATTAATATTTTTAATAAAATCAAAGTTTTCATAATACATATTAAAAAATATTTATACGATTAGTTTTTCACCGCTATGAATTTTACTTGGTGGTGAATTTTCTGCCACGGTGAATTGTTGTAGGTGAATTGCTAGCGGTGAATTTTCCTAGAGCCTAACCAACTATGATAGGTTTTATTATTTTTTATATGGCTTCTACTTTGGAATCTTGACCAGCTATGATAGGCTTTATTATTTGTTATATGGTGCCTATTTTGACATGGTTTCACATGAAAAGTTGGATGCCCATGTTGAGTGGGTCAAATTGGAGGTTACATATGGTTTATTGATTTACTATTTTTAATAAGTTGCAAGGAATCTTCAAGGGTGGCATTGGAAATTGTGCCAAATTTGGGTGTCATGTTTTGGGGGCTTTTTTAACATGGTTTTAAAAATCATTTATGATTTCCAACTTGTTCATTTATCTATAAATTGGTACTTGATGAAGTTATTTCATATGAGAATTTGTAGGTACAAAGATGTTGGAATGATGCCAAAATTATTCCAAGATTATTATTGGTAAAATACTTTTGCAAAGACTTTCATTCAATTATATTTTAATCCTCTTTTAGATCTAATAATACATTGTGTAGGTTTTGGAATGTGAGGTTTTTCTTCAAAAGAACTTTCACCACAGAAATTATTGTATTATGATATCATTGTTCATATATTTATGAATGTATTTCTCCACTTTTTTTAATAAGTTTTGATCATTTTTAAGTTTTATGTCAACAAATCCCTTCAATATTAGCATATAAAGCTATTTCCACAAACCATGCTTTCTTACAAGTGGTAGACCTGGTTGCCTCTAGTTCTAGTGGTTGGGTAGAGGGTTTTTTGAGCTAATCACTATTTGAGTGTGAAATTGTTTAGAAAGAGAAGTTTATAATATTTAGTGCAATAAATAAACATGACAACCATATCAGGGAGGATTGAGGTAGATTTGTTTTTTGTAACAAACTATGACATGTGAAAACTAAAAGTATATATATTGATTCATCATGATCTATTGGATGTTGTTGATGCAAATGTTTAGAGGCCTATGGATGCTACTCAAGCATCACATTATTATGTAAAGGATTGAAAGTGAAAGGTATAATCAAATTGTTTGTTGTATATTGTGTTCTTATTGATGTCCATGAAGAACCTACTACAAAATCTTTATAGAAAAAAATTGGGAGAGATCTATCAATCCAAATATTTGGTGAAAAAAATATTCTTGAGGAAGAATCTTTATTTCTTTCGAATGGAGGGTGGACAGATTTTAGACCACATGGAAACATTTAACATGTTGGTGGCTGAATTAAACTCTATGGGTGCAATGTGGATGAGGAGAAAATGTGCCAAAACTTGTTGTGTCTATTGCTAAAATCATGGGATAGCCTATTCATGACCACTAGGAGCACTTCTATCATTCTAAAGGTAGAGGATGTTATTGGTTATTTTATTTTTAAAGAGGTGAGGAGGAAGGTATTTTTGAGTGCCAATTTTTTTTTGAGTTTTAGATTTGAGCATCTTAAATTTTAACACCATGTCTATTTTAAACCTAATAGTGATAATTTCCTTGTTATTATTTTATATGATGATATATTATTTATTGGTAAATAAAAATGTTTAGTTTGAGAATTAAACATCAACTCTCAAAAAAGTTTGAAGTGAAATAACTTGATGTGGCTAAACATATTCTTGAGATGGAAATCATATGCGAGAGAGAGAGAAAAAAATCCATGCTTTGGTTACAGCATGCCAACTCAAATTTACAAAGGTTTAACATGAATGATTTTAGACCATTATGTGTTCTTGTTATAGTGGAAATGAAGTTTTGTTACAAATTTTCCTACATCTCCTTCAAATATGTTGTGTAATCCTTGGACGAACTATAAAATAATGGGTTATCACCATAACACAACCTAAATCTCAAATGGATGGAAACCCTCAAATAGATAAAAATGAATGTAAAATAATAATGCAAAATGAAACTAAATCATGCACCAAAACTCCGTGATCTTTGAGATGTGCTCCAAATGATGATATGTCATTTCTCCAACTAGTAGAATACTACACAATTGGACAACATAAGGGTATGATAAAAAATTATTGATTAAGAAAATGGCAACATGATCATAGTGTGTAAATAATTGATCGAATGGGAGAAGTCCCTTAAATATACTTCTCCAATGGAGAATGGAGGGTCAAGATGCAAGATTGAATAGAGGGTCAGGATTTGAGATACATGGATTGAGTACATCATATAGTGACAAGTGTCACAAAAGGAGACACATATTCTTGACCAATGGACAAGATTTGATCAATTTAGGAGATTAAATGAGAAGAAGGAAAGTGGCATGTGAAGGGGAAGGTTGAGAAAGCTCAAACATGTGTGAGCATTCCATCTTGGAAGAATTTTTGACCTCCAACTCACCCCTTAAATGCTCACACATGTGTGAGCATATCTTCCACACATGTCACTTAGAAGTGGGATGAGTCAAACATGCTCACACATGTGGGATCATGGAGTAGGATTATATGGAGAGATAGAATTCTCACACATGTGGGAGAATGGAGTGGGTTGATGTGGAGAGTTAGCATGCTAAGACATGTGTGAGAAAATAGTAGGATAAGTTGGCATGCTCACACATGTGGGAGCATGGGGGGAGTGAGGACACATGTTAGATAATGTATGCCTTATATTTTAATCCATGTAGATGGATTAAATGGCTAGGATTAAGGGACAAGGATTGAGGATGTTGTGCAATATTAAATTAGAATAAATACTAAGAGGGATTAATTAGTCATAATTAATTGATTAATCATAGATTAATTAATTGATTAAGTTGGAAAAATTGTGAACTAAGTTTATTTATTTAAGTTGGCTCAATTAATTAACCTTAGGAGAGGAATAAGAGTAGGAATAATTAATTCCAAAGGAAAATTAATTAAATAAAAATTTAATTAATTAATTATAAGGTGGCATAATGGTTAATTACAAGGATAATTAGTTAAATAATTTATTATTTAATTTATTTATCTAGGAAATTAATAAGATGAAAATTAGTGATGAATTTGGGGTATTTATATTTCCCCTCTTTCATACGACATCATGAATAGAAGAAGTGGCATCATTCCAAAGAAGAATAGAAGTAGAAATATTGAGGATTAGGTGGAAAATTGCCTTGGACATAAGAAAGAATGGAAACAATGTGGAACTCGAGGTGAGTAGATTGATGAAGGATGATGCCCAAAGAATCAAAGATTAATGATTTTGTTGATTAAATTATGGATTAAAAGTGTTATTGAAAGTAAAAACAATGTAAGGATTATGTTGTTGTCAATGAGAACAAAATGGGGATAGGAATAATTTGATTGTATGTGATTGATTGAATTGGATTGATTTTATTGATTAAGATTGGATTCAAAATATATTTCAATGCTTGGGATAGGCTGGGATTTTGAATTTGATTGGATGATGAGATTCCCTCTTGAGAGAATGAGTGGGTTCAAGGAACACAAACATAATCTTGAAATAGATGAAATTGATGGTAGAAGAAGAGATTTAAAAAGGATGAAGGATGAATTGACATGATGATATAGAGGTTGGTGATGATGGAAGCAATGAATGTATTATAAGTAACATTTATGTAAAGAGCAACCTATTATTATTTGTAACACTTGGCGTTATACACAATGATATAATGGAAATGATGATGGTCCACCATGTATGTATAGACTAACATGAGAACACATGTGTTGCAATTAGCCTAGTGATCCACTAGGCACATTTTCAAGGTGCACCAACATATGGATAATGATAGTGATTGTGATGGTGTGTTGTATGGAGCATCAATATTATAGACAAAAATCAAATATAAACACATAAGTAAATAAACAGCTAGAAAACACATGCTCTTGTAACTTGTGCAATGTTTAAGCCAAGGTAATGGATGGGGAAGAGGATGAGGGAGAGGATATGTTGGGAATGGGATGGGTTGTTTAAGATCTAATGATTAAAGGTTAAGATGGGATTAGATGTTGCACCTATTCAATCTGTTAGCCTTGAATTACATGATGATGATGATGATGATAAAATTGTTGACATTATAATTAACATGATGATAGTGTTCTCAATGATGAGAACACCATGAATATTGAGAGTGATATATCCCAATGATGATGATTAGATTGATTTTAAGATTAAACATAAATTACAACAAGATCAAGAATTAAGCCTATAGATTTTTTTGGTTGGATTTGAGATAATAAGTGAGGCTTGCTTATATTGGGAGTGTGTTCACATAGATGAAGCTTTTTGGAGATTGTGATTTATTTGGATTAAGCTAAGATAAATGTTTGCTTGTGTTTGTGGTCTAGATGGTGGAACTAGAGGTAAGCGTAAAAGCCAAGTATAAAGATAAAGATGGAGATGGATTGGATGGAATAGTTGAGGTATTAGGAGTTGGGATGGGAAGGATGGGAGATGGATTCATGGAGGGATGTAGGGGGGATCACCAAGGACTACATCACAATGGGATAATAGGTTTCATTCAATATATTTGGTTGTATAGTGTTATGTAGGTGATGACATGATGCTAAATTATGTACAGTCAAAGGATGACAATGTCAAGAGTTTACCAAATCATGTTTTAAATTTGTGCCATGAATCCTTTTCAAATTCAAAGGGAGGATGGATGAGGTGTGACTAAAATGATTATGTGGATAGGTATGATGGGATGTCATGATAGGAGGGATATGTGGTAGAATAGATGAGATGAATTTCCCCCAAGTGTGATGGTACAGATAGTTAATTTACTATTAACTACATGATTGCCACAAATGGGTTTTCAGCATGGTTCTTTCCTAAGGTACGACAAGAAGCGGTTTTCACCACTAGATGAATAGATTTCTCTTTATTGTTTTCCCCCTAATTTTTCAATTTCAGGACTTTTTGGATTGATCTTGGTATCTATAGCTTCAAGTGTCAATCTCATGTTTATTTGATGTCATTGATTTGGATACATCTCTCAGGATGTGCATAATGTACCCTATTGTGGTTTGCACACATGACCCGTTGAAAATGAGTACCCCTCCCTCCTTTTGGATTTTTCGTTTAGGTTTATTTTTAGGGTTACATTTTTAGATTGGCCTTTTTGTTTCTTGCTTTCGTTGGCTTGATAATTTTGATAGCTCTTTGCAAAATAGGGAAGGATTTGTGAAGATTATTTTTTGTGGGGATTATTTGTGAGAAAAATTGCTCAGGGAGGCTTGTGGGCCTGTCAAGGTCTTATTGGAACTTGTAAAATTTTCCCAATTTTGCAAGTTTGAAACCCAAAATCCATTATAATGATCCTTAACCTTCTATCACTCATGTCCTGGCATCATAAACTTCTTCTAATATCCTAAATTGAGTCTTTTTCCATCGTGTATATGTTTCATCGTTGTGTTTCTATCTTTTAGGTCAAAAATTGCACCCTCGCGAAGGATTGAAGTCATGCCTAATAGCCCTTGGTGGGCATGCGGGAGCTTGAAATGCAATGTGAGTATTCACCGCACTACCATAGTAATTAGTAGGAGTATGTGCGAGATGGATGTAAGAAGTAATAACCATGGCGTAACCCACAACCCCACGATGGGTATACCATAACATCAAAGATAGTGTGCAATATAGCGGGATGGATTAAAATGAAATGAATATAGTCCCACTACCTTGCAAGAGTCTTGATTTATTATGACATGACTGTACTATAGGTTGGTGCCACATTTATGAAAAATTAGCATACGTTGAGAAATCATTGTAAATATTTAGCATGAGGGTGTTAATGGTGAAGTGACAAAGTTCAGAAGCTGATATATTTTGAATTGGGTGTTTTTTAGATCATTCAAAGAAGCTCAGAGTGTTTGGAGAACAAGGGATTCACGGCTTGGTGTGTGCTTTGCAACTGCTATATGAATGGGTAAGTGCATCTATACCTCTCTTCTGTCGAGTTCATAAGTGCCTCTAGTTACTGGTTTCAATTAGCTTTGTGAATTAAAGGTGTTGAAACCTAGTTAAAGCATAATTCACAAAATGCAAGCCCTAATAAAAGTGAGTCTGTGAGTAAGAAAGGGGAGCCCTCAACTTTTAAATAAAAGAAGAGACCAATTTAACAATCAATAATGGATGTATTGCCAAATTTGGTCAATAAGGGTTATAAGAAGGTGTTTAAGGATGAGGTGCATGGATGTAGGGATGCTCTTATTCCTATTTCTAGGTGGGACTTGTTTTTCGTACTTTTGTGACAAGAGAAATGCTAAGGTCTTGGTTTCAAACCCCTGGAATCTTGACTTGGCAAAGTTAGTTGTCCTTAATGTTTTTGTAAATGTCGAGTTAATCAAACTATTGGTACAACATTATCATGTAGCAACAAGAACTATGAGGATGCCTGATGGCCCACCTTTAGTGGTACTAACCAAATTTACCATCATAGAGTGTTTTAAGTTGAACAAATAGGCTCTCACCAAAATTGACCTTCAAAAGAGTGAGGAGGACTATAACAGATTGAGGAAGACTTATTGGATTGATGAGCTTCCAATGTATATGAAAAAGGGTGTCAATAAAAGAAGGATACTGATGAGGTATAAATAACCTCATGATTATAATAAGCTATATACCTTTCTTTGTTCTTATCAACCACTTTAGCCCTGCTAATTGTTTATTTTTAGGATCAATAATTTTCTACTTTTTCTAGAATGATGTATAAATCCTTATTTCTCAAATTCATTGAAATTAGCTAAGTAATGTTGATATGATGGTATAGATTTCAAGTCATTATACAGTACTTATGCACAATCGAAGAATGAAGTGGACTATGAGGGACTTCAAGCAGTTGAAGTTAAGGCATCAAAAGTTTGGGTGCCAGAAATTTAGGCATGCATAGTGCAACGATTTCCTTTAATGCTTTCTTTTAAACTTTCTATTAAGACTTTACGGCTCCACTCAGAGCCTTTTTTATGCTTTTATGACACAAACATCTATTAAGTTAGTTAGTTGTAATTATGTTAAATACTTTTTCAATGGTGATCTACCATGATCTAAAATTTAGGATTTATGTAGTAGTAGATGTATAAATATGTATAACTACCAAGAAAAGAGGTTACTATTATGTTGTGATGATATGCTTGAATACTATTCGGCTATGTCTTTGTGTTACACTTTTATGATATGAATAAATAAATGTTTCCATTCTCATTCTGAGTCAATAGTTTTGTGTAATGGAAGTATCATGAATGGATTTATTTTGAAGATGCGAAAGTACCATGCGTGATCTGAGTTAATCATAGGAACACTCGAGAGCTAGCCACTCGAGGGATCTCATTGTTGAAAAATGGAGGTGAATTATGTAGCTTAATACTTTGTAAAACTATGAGATTGTAGATCTAATTAAGTGTTCTTTGTTACAATTTATTTGTGTATGATTATCTATTTAGATTCATTTTACCAATTGTAGAAGGAGACAAAATATTGTAGAAGAATGAGACAAGAAGATAGAAGTGACACAACATATACGTGGAGAAACCCTTTCGGGAAAAAACTCCACCAAAATAAATAGTGCTTTTATTATTTAACCTTAGAACAAGATTACAATAATACTGTATCAACACTTGATTGATATGCTTCCTTTCCTTCAACAATCCTTCTTCATAACCTGCAATAAACTCTCATACACTTGGTGGAAACCATAAATTTTCATCGTTCCATTGACTTCATGGTCATGCTACTGGTTGCTTACATCTTTTGACATTAGGGTCTAGGGTCTAAGAATTTTATGTATCTTGCCACCCTCGATTTTCATTCAGTTTATGTTCTCACATTGACCGACCGAACCAATTTACTTGTCACTTAAGTGCCTTCCTGTGGTCTTTATTATCATTGTTCAACTAACCCCAATGCCTTGGTTACCTTCGAGCCTAGCATGATCCCTATTATGAACAAATTTTATGGACGTGTCTCCAGCATTGTTTAAGCTTGTCACTAGCTGTTCACCCTATTATCTCGTGTTGTTGCGTGAAAATTTTCTTCTAACCCATGATGAGTGATATAATGTCTATCATTTGGCCTAAGTCCATCTCCCATCGCTTGTTTTGTTGTTATTTTGAGGAGGTAATCTGTGATGAGTGATGCAGTTACATTGTGCTTTTCTAGAGAGAGCCCATGATCGCCAATTGGCGGAGCATCTTCTCATCGCTCAAATTTGTTCTGTCATGAGTTGGGATTAATTAATGCACCTTGGACATGCAATGAGCGATGGAACTCAAGTCTTTGGTTGAGATCTTCTTCACGATCATGATCAAGGGTTGATGTCTCATTGTTGGCCTTCTAGCCATCACTTGATGAGATCCTAGTGTAGAAAGGAGACACGAGATGGGCGATACTCATGAAATATAGGGAAATACACGTAGCAGTTTCCCAACGCATTGAGTACACATCAAATCACCGGTGGGACCCGTGGAGAGTAGGAAACAACATGAGCCATTGGATGAGTTTTTCATTTGAATGCATCGATGGTTTGAATTCAAACAGGAATGACCAACCTAAGGTGTAATTCTTCACTCGCACAAGCTTTCTTGCACCATTAATGGTATGTGTACTTAGCTAAATTCATTGAAAGAGGTTTACAGTTTGTATTTTCATCTCAGTCGAATGTTCGAGGAATTGAAGGAGAGTCTGAAGTAACCAAAGCTGAAGCTGAAGGAGTTGCAAAAATTTTATTCCTGGGTAAGTTGCCATAAATCTTCCATTGGTTTCTTTTATTGGTTTGTAGGAACTAGTGTGTCGAACCAAAGGGGGCTTGAGTTGATTTCAAGAATTGTTTAGAGTTTCTAGTTTCTCTTGAATTAGTACAATTTCCTAATTAGGTAAAATAATGTTTGAATTTGAGTGTAAGCTGGTAAGAATAGGGTAATAATCCCAAACCTAGTTTATTTCCAAACTAAGTAAAAACCCTAAAGAAGCTAAAATGAGCCAACCTGGTGATTCCTCATCATCAAAATTTGTACCCAAGAAGAAAAAGTAGGTCTCCCATGACCCCCCTCAAACATCTGAAGTCACTGAAAAGAAAAGGGACCAACCTAAGGATTATACCCACTTCATGGATAAATTCCAACCATGAGACGTGAAGGCAAGAGGTTAGAAGGCTATAGGGGAAGGAACCCTAACCACCCATTTCAAGGACCTTGCAGAGGGAATTGGTGACATTGTCATGCCAGAGACTGGATGGGAATTGTTCCTATCATGCTTTTACAAGAAGAGATGCTCAACATCCCGTAAAAATGTCTGGTGTCATGATCTAGGAAAATTGGTTGTCCCCAATTTTTTTGTTGAGGTGGACTTGATGCTCCATTTTGTAGATAAATATGATAACGTAAATAGGGTAATTATAGACACCGAGGGTAGGAGCATTCTGGAAATAAAGGCAAGTAAAGTTGTGGAGGTTTTTAGAATGAAATATGATGCCAGCGAAAAGATCAATTTTGAAAAATTGTAGTAGGAATATGCCAAACACAAGGTAGCGCTCCAAAAAGGTGAAATACCTAGGCATAGACAATAAAAGGGCACATCATTTGCACTCAAAGAGGTTGAACCATTGGACTATGAAGAGTTTGTAGATTATTTCAAATACACATATTATATGTTGTGTCAGGTGAGCTTGGAGTAAGGTGTGATGGAAGGATAACCTCACCCCTACTGTTTATAATTTTGGATATTCAACATAGAAAATAGCATACCTAGTTTAAATATGCCCACAGAGTTGCAAAATAGTTACACTATGATCTGGTAAGGTTAAAGGAGAGGAGAACGCCATTGACATTCAGACACTATTCATTATTGATGCATATGATATTATATTAGGGACAGGAATTCTTTGGCAAGGCCATGAAACTAAGGAAGGTGGATGAAAGGAATAATAAGTTTCCAGTTCAAATGTGGACACACCTTTGGGATTTACATTGCTCAAACTCAAATTATGCCACATTTTGTAACATCATAAAACACACTACTTTGGTGAAAATGGGTGTTGCACCTACTAAAAGGATTTCCAAAATAAACCGGTGGAGTTTTATCATCAATAATTTCCCTAGATGCAATCAGAAATGACTTGAGTGTTGTGGTGTCAGAAGAAACTTTTGATGAGAAAACTTTTGGTTCAGGGTGTAGTCCTAGTCTACATGCATTGGCTATTTGGCAACTGACACTAGATTCAGGGAAGATGTAGACTCAGTAGAGCAATGACTGACCTCTCAAGGAGACTTGATAATAGGTAGGGATTCAAAGATGACAGCCCCACAAGCTGTAAGACTAACAATGCACACAACCATGTTGAGTGTGGACACTGCAGAGATCTCTCAAGCCAGGTACATGAAATTGTTGGAAAAGCATAACAAATTGGTTGAGGAATAAAATAAGTTAAAGGCTACTGCAGTTAGTGCAGGTCGGAAGACCTTACCTACTTCCCCAGCTAGTATCTCATCATAGGAAAAGGAAACCTTCAAGGAAAGAATTATTGCCATGAAGAATGAACTCCAAATAGTCAAGCCTGAAAATATTAAGCTCCAGGAGGATATGAATAAGATCACAAAGGGTATAGCTGATGAGATTTTAAGCCATAGATTGACAAAGGCATCTTTTAAAGCAGAAGATGCATGGTTAACATATAAGGGTATACATAAGGCTTTTGAAAGGTTCCAACATGTTCAGGAGGTTTTCCAAAATACTTGGAATAAGTGGAGCAGTAGATTGAATAGTTTAAAGGAGATACAAGCAAACACAAAGGATGACCTTGAAGCTCCAGTGAATCTCCTAGATATCATAAGGGGAATTGAGATGATTGGTGAGATCACAGGTTCTCATGAGCGAATTGGAACAAAGTTACAAGGAAAAATCAAAGCATTTAGGAGTATCGAAGAATGTGGTATTGGAAAAATCCTCAATGAAGATGGAACACTCATAGAGTATGCACCATGGAGGGAATTCTTTAAGAATCAAACAACTACAGGCTCACAAATAGAATGTGTTGATGATAAATTAGACCTAACTTTCTTGAATGGCATTATTGATACTCACAATGGCATCCAAATAGACATGGACACTTTTGTGAAAGAAGACAAAGTAGTAATTAATGCAAGATATAGTGCATATAATATCAAAGGTGCAGAAGTTGCTTGATATTAATTGGCCTATTGCAGATGAATATAGAAATTGGCTAGAGAAATATGTTGAGTAAGCCATGAAGGTGGCGAGAGGAATATAGAGTATGTTAAAGTATAGTACATGTTCGGCCTTTGAAATAATTGTGTAAGGGAAATCTATATCCTCTTAATATGAAGATGCACGTGGTAACCCAGCCTATCTGTTCCTTTTGTTTTATTTTCCTCTTTTCTCATTCTTTACTCCTTTTTCCAAATGGATGATGATGTGGAATTCTTGAACAATATGGATATGAGCTCCAAAAGCTTTTACAAGTTTTGTCCTTTTGTATTTTCCTCCCATTTCTTCAAAATGTAAATATAACCGCCTAGGGGTTGAAATGAGGTGAAATGTGCTTAAAATGTTGAATGAAATGAAATGTAAATAGCCAATATCCCAATGCTTGTTTTCTCCCATGATCATATAAAAGGGATTTCAAGGCTATTGTGCAAGGGTCTTTGAAATTTTGGTTGATCTTTGATAGTCGTAGTGAAGTTTTTATGAGTATAAGCATATAATGGATATAGAATTACTTGTTGATTCTTAGGATATGAGTTTGTATTCACAGTTAGCTTAAACATTTTGCAATAGTTATAGCATTTGAAAATCGATAAAGGAAAATTTCATGCAAATTTTCTCCTATGTATATGTTCACAAATTAGTAGTGAAATAGTTAAAGATTATCTCATTGGTCTCCAATTCACGTGGTTGGATGTGTGTTTGCATTGTTGCTTCAATTCAAGTAGTTGATTAAAATGCTTTAATGCAATCACTGGTTTATGAGTTAATTCATAGGATCTTTAAGTATGTTTTGTATGGAAAGCCTGAGTTATGAATTTGCAATGTAGATCCTTAATGGTCTATAAATATTGAATGATTTAGTTGTTGCATTATAGTGTGTTGTGAATTCGACCCTGTCACCCTAGGATAATGCACTAATTCTATACATTGAGTAAATTCAAACATATCGGGTCAGCTGGATCATGTCAAAGAACCATTCATTTAGTTATTTTTTTCTCCAATATAGTGATGGTTATTATCGTTTTCATTTCAATTGTCTATTTTCTACTCCAAGTCATAGTGGTGTGAAGGATTTTCCAATTCCTTACAACTTATCACTTGTACAGTCATTAATATGAGAATGTATCTGCTTAATGTGCAATGCATGTGGAGATCTTTTGAAGGAATATTGTGAGTACATTATAGGATCACCCTCCTAGGTTTTGTAGAGCCCGAAGTGCAAGAGGAAAGCTAAATTTCTTTCTCTCGTTCATTGGCCAACCCCTTTGTGGTCGCTATTAATTGGAATTGGAAAATCCATAGGTTTCCTTGAAGATCTAGTTGGTATTTAAAAGTGTCAACAAAATGGTGACTCTACTAGGGAGCTTTCCTAAATTTTAAGTGCAGATCTGGTACAGTCAGAGTCAGGGGTTTTATTATTCTTTTTTGGAAGAAGAATTAGTTGATATCTCAATGTTACATACATCATATTTAGTTCATGCATCAACTTCTGGTCCAGTTATGTTTAAAATTTTCTTTGAGGTCACAAATAAAAAGTCACGATATAGTCAATTTTTATTTCCCAACATTTTGGGTGATGACTTTGAAGTTTCTCATAACGGTATAATAATAACATCTCGAAAGGGACCTAAGGAGAAGGAAAGTGACAATGTAGTTGGCACCATGAGGAAAACCAAAAGTCACACAAAGAAAAATCCTAAGCAAAAGGTGGAACTTGAGCCTACAAAGGATAAACAAGCTCTATAGAAGAAGAAAGCTACTAAATCCGGTAAGTACCTCAAATCTCTTGTTGAAGCTTCACCTACCTTTAACAATGAAGTAAATAGTGTAAATACTAATGAGAATTAAAATAATGGTGCGATACCTGAGGGAGGTCAAGGAAGTTTTCCTATTGAACAAGTATTTGATAATGAGCTTGGTATTTCTAGAGAAGAAGATAAATGGGAATTCTCAGGTAAGAGTAAGGGGTCCCTGAAACCACCAACACCTGGGGTGGGGTCTATTTTTCATGGGGGAAATTTTAATCCAAGGGGAGAGCTTCCCAATCTAGAAATACATACTCTCCTTGAGGAAGATCTAGTCAACCAAACTTTTCACACCCCAACCCCAAGTGAATATGGAGATTTCCTCAAAAATGAGGAAGATATAGACAAGGATATGCAAGCCTTGGAAGAGGAGGAAAATTGGCTTGCCGCGCAAGAAGAAAAGAAGAGATTACAAGCCTTGAAGGAAAAGGAGGACAAAATTAGAGCTAAGTAGCTCGAAAGGGATGTTAGGAGAGAAAGGGTTGAGAAAATAAGAGAATGTTGTTAAACGTAAAGCTTCTAAAGAGAAGGCTGCTAAAATAGCATTCCAAAGCATCCCTAAAGTTCCAATAGCAACAATTCAGATGGGAACTTCTGTTGCTAGTACATATACAACAACTATTACTAATACTAAAACCTTTGATCCTCCTAAGAAAACATCATTCTTAGACCATGGGAAAAAACCCATAGATCATTCCTAGAAGAATCCTTTCAATACATTTAATACCAATACCAACACAAATACCCGTACCTCAGCTACCAAAACTCCTGTTAATAACCCTAAAGTTGATCCTAATCTTTTTGCTACACCCTCAACTCCTGAGCTCATGAAATTGTAGTTGGTAAATGAAAAATTGTAGGAAGATTTAAAGAAGGCTAAAATTGAAGAGAACAATGCAAAAATGGCTAGAAAGATTGTATTCCTCAAAATGTCAATACCAACTTCGAAAGCTTCAAGCTCTGGGAAGAATGATAGTGGATCTCACAAGAATAAGTCTGGGGGACATACCCCTAGTGGAGGAGGGGGTGGTAACAAGGGTAGTGGAGGTGGTGACAATAAAGACAATAATTCCTATTCCGAGGATGATGAGGAAGATAAGAAGAATAATGATGGTAATAATGGAAGTGGAAAAGGTAAGAATGTAGATCAATTGGACAATAAGAAGGATGATGAACAAAGAGATGCTCATAGGGACGTGCATCCTGGGAGGCCACCTCAAAATGATTGATACGAAAAATTGTGCTTTGACAACATTCCTAGTTATCCAAACCCTATCCCAGATAATGTGAGGAAGCATCTCCTTAAATTCACAGGTAATAACACATGCAGTGGGGAAGATTACTTAAAAGCCTTCCAAAGTTTTGTAGAAGATTTTAAATTGTGGGATGATGATGTTGCAATGAAATATTTTATGCAATCCTTGACTGAGGATGCAAGGGATTGGTACAGAGGGTTACCTGATGCAAGTATTGACTCAAAGGAGTCTTTCTATAGGGTTTTTAGGGAGCAATATGGGGATCAAACTGATCCCAAGTTCAAATTGAATGACTTCAATAATATCACTAAAGGACATAATGATTCGGTCACTGAATTTACTCAGGGATAAGAACCCACAGAACTTGAGAGAGGCCTACAAGATGGTGGTTAACATTGAGAATAAAAGGAGAGCCTCTGGTAAGCTGGGAAGAAGGCAAGATCCCAAGGTTTCAAGAAACATGGGAACTCAAAATGATAAGGTGGGAAAAGTTGTAGTCCTTGATGAAAAACTAGATCAAATTATTAGGTTGGTACAAAAAGCAACCAAAAATGATAAGCCTTAGTTTTAAAGGAACGAAAGGCCCCCCATAATGCAAGACTACCCATATCATACAAATTGGCATAATGGGAAGCCAGTAAATAATAATCAAAAGAATGTTCAAGGTACATTAGACCCTTTACAAAAGCATTCTACTAATGTTTCCAAATATTTTCCTTGGTGTGGAGTCTGTCAGATGCCTCATTCCTCACAACAATGTGTTATGGAAATATCAGTGGAAGAATCTCAACATAATCATGTAGGGTATGATTCTTTTCAAGAGAATGATGAAATGACAAATGTATTCATGACCAAATAAAATCTTGGTTGTGAAGAGTATTCTTTAGATGATGAACCCAATAGGAGTGATGTGAATGTACAAAGGCAGTAGATGAACTCTTACCATCAATAGGTTTTCTTAGATGAGGAAGGAGAGGACAACTATGAAATTTATACTCTTGAATCAGATAATATCTCTTTGAGGAGACCCTCAAATGAGGAAATTGAGAGGTATACAATTGCATTGGCTGCCAAGGCAAGGAGCGATTATTATTTAAGGAATAGAACTATCAGTGGTAATCAGGGTAGTCCAGGTAGTTTGTTTATTAAAGAAAATAATGTGGGAAATGAAGCAACAAAGGCTAAAAGCAAGAAAGAAGAAGCAAAGCCCAAGGAAGGAAAAGAAATGCAAATTTGGGCGAAGAAAGGGACTAGAGAAAAAATTGATGGTGATGTTGTCCTTCAAGTTGAGAAAAGAAAAGATGTAAAACAAAGTGCTGAGAAAGTCCAAGGAATAGATGAGAAGGTAACGCCTATAGAACTTGTGCTCCCTATACTACCGAATTATTCTCCAGTAGATATGTTTTAGGTCTTGTCACAAGTTAAAGTCACAGTCCCATTCTTAGAGATGATGCAGATAGATGAGCATAAGAACAAAACTGTTGCCCTTATTAATAGTGTTGTTGCTAGTGGGAATGATAAAATGATAGTCCATCAACCTGAAGCAAGCACCAACCAAGAGAAGAATATTCAGGCCGAAGTAGTAATCAATGAAAATCCCGAGGTGCATCTCGGAAATACTATTATTGCTAATCCGAGTCATGTGAATCTATTTTTCTTAAGCTTGATCATTGATGGTAAATTGCTCAGGAATTGCATGATGGACTCAGGGGCTTTGAATAATGTAATGCCAGTGAAGATTATGGAAGCAATGGGCTTGAAAGTTGATAGTACATATGGGAAATGATACACCATGGATTCAAGGGAGGTTCTTGTTATTGGGGTGATTAATAAAGTTCCATATAAATTGGTAGCCTTTCATAAAATGGAGTTATATATGAGTGTCACGATGGTGGACATCCCACCAACCTATGGAATGTTGTTGTCTAGACATTGGAGTGCTTCCATGGGAGGGAGTATTCAATGTGGTTTGTCATTTGCCACAATTTCTATTAACCAAAAAGATGTCAAGGTTACTAGGGAACATAGAGCTCCTCATATGATTGAACACATTGAGGAACTAGATGAACTAGTAAGGATCATTTTTGTAGATACTGGTTTGGACACTTTCAGGATTGAGGACAACACAATCCAAGAAACAACACATGAGGACAACCTTTGGACCACGTATTTTGATGGAGCATGCTTGAAGGAGGGCTCGGGTGCAGGAGTCATTCTTATTTCTCCACAAGGTAAAACATTCAAGTACTATTTCTTGTTATAATTTTCCTGTACGAATAATGTTGCTGAGTATGAGGCCCTTTTACTTGGTTTGAAAATAGCTTCTAAACATGGGATGAAGTTGCTAAGGGTTCTAGGTGATTCTGAGCTGGTAGTTTCCTAGACCAGATCTAGATTTGTCACTAAGGACAAGAGGTTGAGACAATATAGGAATGAGGTTTGGGACACTATTGAGGCCTTTGATGCCTTTGGTATAGATTGGATAGAGAGAGGACAAAATGTCAGAACAAATTTGCTAGCTAACATTGTAGTCAAGATAGATGATGTAATGTTTGATGGTGTCTCAAGAATAGAGGTACAAACACGACCTGTACTGATTGGAAACATTTGCAATTGGCAAGTGTTCGATGATGATGAAGACATTTTGATATTCTTGCATTGTGTTGAAAAATATGAGATTCAAGAGATTGATTTTAGCTCATATGTGGTGGAAGTTGATGGAAAGGAGACTTTGTTTGGGAACGAGATAATTCAGTTGAAAACAAATAAGATTCCCAAGGGACTAGTTGCATTAGAAAGGGTCTTTGATGGCCCAGATAGATCAAATTCCAAGAAAGCATCTAAACATAAAGATGACTTAGAGGAGATAAATCTTGGAACAGAAAATGCACCCAAAAAGGTATATATAGGTAAAAAAATGAAGCCCCATGTGAGGACTATGTTAATTGCCTTATTAAGGAAATACAGAAATGTATTTGCATGGTCCTATGATGATCTAAAGGCCTACAAAGAAGATTTGTTCCAACATGAAATCTTGTTGAAGCCTGACATAAAGCCTTTTAGGCAAAAATAGAGAAATTATTAAACCTATAAGGCATTCTTCATGGGTGTCCAACTTGGTTCCAGTTAGAAAAAAGAATGGTGACTTAAGACTGTGTGTGGATTTTAGGAACCTTAATGTTGCATCCCTGAAAGATAATTACCCCTTACCTAACATGGAAGCAATGCTACAAAAGGTAACAGGTTGTGAACTACTTTCCATGATGGATGGATTTTTAGGTTATAACTAGGTTATGGTGAGGGAATCAGAACAATACAAAACAACATTTACCACACCATGGGGGACTTACGTTTATGTGAGGATGCCTTTTGTCCTGATCAATGTTGGTGCCACTTTTCAGAGAGCCATGGATGTGGCTTTTGCCAATTTCATAGATTTTTTTCTTGCTATCTACCAAGATGACCTTACTGCTCACACTACGAAAGAGGAGGATCATTGTTCACACATTGAGAAAATTTTCATTAGAGCCCCGGAATATGGTATTTCATTGAACCCCAAGAAGTGTGCTTTTGGAGTCAAGGAAGGTAAGTTGCTCAGGCACATTGTCTCGAAAGATGGTATCAGGATTGACCATGAACAAGTGATGGCAATAGATAAAATCACACCACCTAAGAAAGTTAAAGGTATTCAATCTTTCTTTGGGAAGATAAACTTTCTAAGGATATTTGTGAATAATTTTGTAGAGATTCTTAGGCCTATCTCAAAGATGCTCAAGAAAGGAGAGAAGGTGGTGTGGTCAGAAGAGCCTCTCAAATCTTTTCAAGCCATCAAGGATGCTATAAAAGTTGCACCTATCTTGAAGACTCTAGACTATTCTAAGCCGTTCCAATTGTTTACATTTGCTTCTTTCCATAATATAGTAGGAGTGTTGTTACAGAAAAATGATGAAGGCTTTGAACAACCAATTCCCTTTTTCAGTAAATCTTTGCAAGCAGTCGAACTCAAGTATGACGCCACTGAGAAGCAAGCTTATTGCTTAGTTAAGGCTATTAAAAAATTTAGAACATATTTGACTGGGGCTATAGTTGTGGCCTGTGTCCCAACAACTACAGTAAAAGACATCTTCACCCAACAAGAAACTACAGGTCAAAGATGTAGATGGATTAACAAAATCCAAGAGTTCAACATAGATGTCCAAATTACGAATCTGGTACGAGGCCAAGGTTTAGCCAAGCTCATGGTTGAAACTAATCTGGAAGTAAACTAAATTAATGAAGTTGAACAAGAAAATGTTTCTCCCATATGTGATATGCAAACATGTGGCTGGTACAGAAGGATAGTTGAGTACTTGCAAACCATGCAATGCTTGGATGGCATGCCTAACAATGAGAAGAGAACTTTAAAATTGTAGGCAATTAGGTATGGTATCGTTGATGGTGAACTCTAGTGGAGAAACCTAGAGGGTGTGCTTCTCAGATGTGTTGATGGCGACCAAGCAAAAAAATTGTTGATTGAGATGCATAAAGGAGCTTGTGGGGGCCATTAAATGGCCAAAACTACTGCTCATAAGATATTGAGGGCAGGATTTTGGTGGCCTACCATATTCAAGGATTCCTATAGGTTTCTAAAGAAATGTGATGCTTGTCAGAGGTTCACGGGTAAATTAAAATTCTTAGGAAATTTACCACTCAGGCCAGTGTCAGCACAAACCCCTTTCCAACAATGGGGCATTGATTTTATTGGAGATATGTTTGCGAAATCTAGTGGAGGACATACCTTGATTCTGGTAGCGATTGATTATTTCACAAAGTGGGTTGAAGCCATTCCTACTAGGAAGGCAACTAGTAAAGTCATCATTTATTTTTTGATGAAAAATGTTTTGAGCAGATTTGGGGTCCCTGAAAGAATTGTGTCTGACAATGCTATGTGTTTCAAGTCTAAGGAATTCCTTGATTTTTGTAACCAACATGACATAAACATATCATATCCATCCCCATACCATCCCCAGGGGAATGGGAAAGCTGAGTCCAGTAATAAGAGCCTTATGAAGATTATTATGAGGGTGATTGAGAAGAGCAAGAAGGCTTGGGATTTGAAGCTGCAGCTTGCTCTATGGGTTGATCCTAGGACAACTACGAAGAAAGTCATTGGACAGTCCCCTTTCAATTTTGTGTATGAGGTTGAAGCCAGAATACCACATAATAATTTCATTAAGATGTACAAGTTTTTACAAGAATATGATAGTGATATTTGCGATGAGATGCAACGAAGAATGAATGAGTTGATTGAGCTTGATGAAACAAGGAGAGAAACCCATAAAAGAAATGAGAAGCTGGAATTGCAAGTGAAGCACCTATACAACAAAAGAGCTATTGAAAGAAAGTTTGAGGTGGGAAGTATGGTTACAATGTGGAATGCAAGGATGGAGGAAAAAGGTAAACATGGGAAGTTTGATCCCATGTGGCTAGGTCCTTACTTAATTGTTGACTTACATAGCGAAGACTCACATTTCCTGTAGTTCCTAATAGGTGAGGTTCTCGAACTACAAGTACATGGACAGTTCTTGAAACCCTATTTCTCTTGAAATAGGCTCTTTTCCATGTACAATGTATAGTCCTATAAATTTTTATAAATAGGTTTATAGTGTTTCTTTTTTGTTGCGTCTGCTTGTCTAGTCCAAACAAGCTCATGGTTTCTCTTTTGATCCTTGTGTGCTTGGATTGCTCAACCAGAGATCTGAGATCTTTCTATGTCCACGAGGGGCATACATCCCCAGTCAGAGCCACTAGTGGAACCCATAAATTTTCATGGTTCCATTGAATTCATGGTCATGTTACTGGTTGCTTACATCTTTTGACATTAGGGTCTAGAGTTTAAGAATTTTATTTATCCTACCACCCTCAACTTTGATTCAGTTTATGTTCTCATGTTGATCGGCCAAACCAGTTTACTTGTCACTTAAGTGCCTTCTTGTGGTCTTTATTATTGTTATTCAACCAATCCCAATGCCTTGGTTACCATTGAGCCTGGCATGATCCCTTTTATGAAAAAATTTTATGCACGTGTCTCCAACATTGTTTAAGCTTGTCGCTCACTGTTCACCCTCCTATTGCGTGTTGCTACGTGAAAATTTTCTTCTAACCCGCGATGAGTGATATAATGTCTATCCTTTGGCCTAAGTCCATCACCCATCACTTGTTTTGTTGTTATTTTGAGGAAGCAACCTATGATGAGTGATGCAGTTAAGGTCTTGACCCATCGCTGGTCCTTGTACTATCACTGGTTACATTGTGCTTTTTTGGAGAGAACCCACGATAGCCAATTGGCGGAGCATCTTCCCATCAAGCAACTTTGTTCTGTCACGAGTTTGGATTAATTAATGAACCTTGGACACACAATGATTGATGGAACTCAATTTTTTGGTCGAGATCTTCTTCACATTCACGATAAAGGGCCGATGTCTCATCGTTGGCCTTCTAGCCATCGCTTGATGAGATCCTAGTGTAGAAAGGAGAAATGAAATGGGCGATACTCATGAAATGTGGGGGAATATGCGTGGAAATTTCCTAGCGCATCGAGTACACATCAAATCGCCGATGGGGCCCGTGGAGAGTAGGAAACAACGTGAGCCATTAGATGAGTTTTTCACCTGAATGCATTGATGGTTTGAATTCAAATAGGAATGACCAACTTGAGCCATAATTTTTCACTCGTGCAAGCTTTCTTGCACCATTAATGGTATGTGTACTTGGTTAAATTCATTGAAAGAGGTTTACAGTTTGTATTTTCATCTCAATCAAATGTCTGAGGAACTGAAGGAGAGCCCGAAGTAACCAAAGCTCAAACTGAAGGAGTTGCAAAAAGTTTATTCCCTTGTAAGTTGCCATAAATATTCCATTGGTTTCTTTTAATGCTTTATAGGAACTAGTGTGTCAAACCAAAGGGTGCTTGAGTTGATTTCAACAATTGTTTAGGGTTTCTAGTTTCTCTTGAATAAGTATAGTTTCCTAATTGGGTAAAATCATGCTTGAATTTAAGTGTAAGCTATTAAGAATAGGGTAATAATCCCAAACCTAGTTTATTTCCAAACTAAGTAAAAACCTTGAAGAAGCTAAAATGAGCCAACCTGGTGAGTCCTCATTGTTAAAATTTGTACCCAAGAAGAAAAATTAGGTCTCCCATGACCCCCTCAAACATCTGAAGTCATTGAAAAGAAAAGGGGCCAACCTAAGGATTATACCCACTTAATGGATAAATTCCAACCGCTAGACATCAATGCAAGTGGTAGGAAGGCTACATGGGAAGGAATCCTAACCACCAATTTCAAGGACCTTGTAGAGGGAATTGGTGACATTGTTGTGAAAGATACTAGATGGGACTTGTTCCTATATGCTTTTACAAGAAGAGATGCTCGCCATCCTAGTAAAAATGTCTATTGTTATGATCTAGGAAAACTGGTTGTCCCCAATCTTTTTGTTGAGGTGAACTTGATGCTCCATTTTGTAGATAGATATGATGATGTAAACAGGGTAATTACAAAAACTGAGTGTAGGAGCATTTAGGAAATAAAGGCAAGTAAAGTTGTGGAGGTTTTCAGAATGAAATTTGATGCCAACGAAAAGATTAATTTTGAAAAATTACAACAGGAATATGCCAAACACAAGGTAGCACTCTGAAAAGGTGAAATACCTAGGCATAGGCGAGAAAAGGGCATTGTGTTTGCACTCAAAGAGGTTGAACCATGGGATTGTGAAGAGTTTGATGATTATTTCAGATACACATATTATATGTTGTGTCAGGTGCTTGGAGTAAGGTGTGATGGAAGGATAACCTCACCCCTTTTGTTTATAATTCTGGATATTCAACATAGAAACAAGCATACCTAGTTTGACTATTCCCACAGAGTTGTAGAATAATTACACTATGATCTGGTAAGGTTAAAGGAGAGGAGAACCACATTGACATTCATACACTATTCATTATTGATGCATATGATATTATATGAGCGATATGATGTCTTTGGAAAGGCCATGAAACTAAGGAAGGTGGATGAAAGGAATAATAAGTTGCTAGTTTAAATGTGGACACACCTTTGGCATTTACATTGCTCAAACTCAAATTGTGTTGCATTCTGTAACATCATAAAACACATTACTCTAGTGCAAAAGGGTGTTGCACCTACTGAAAGGATTTCCAAAACAATTCAGGCATTGTTAAGGCGAAAGGAATTTAGTGATGACCCAGACTATGAATGCAATTAGGGAGACTGGTATTTATATAATGATTGCACAGTCATCAAATGCTATGGGACTCCTGTTGTGCCGCATTTGTTACCCAAGTTTGTCTCTGATAGGTTGGCCTTTATTGAAAGAATGTGGCAAATGGACCACTTTGATGCAAAGAACTTTAGGTTGTTCTGAAAGGCCTCTATCATTGCATCAAATTTCCCCTTTGATTATTTTGTTGTATCGGCAAAGGAAGTATATGAGGTATTTGGTATAATGGTTAGAAACTTGAGAATGAAAGTAGCTTCTACAAGAAAGTTTGACCTAGAAGGACATATTAGCAGAGAAAAGAAAAAGAGGTCAATCTCAGGGTATGGACCTCATGCCTTCTACTTCAGGGAAGATGTGATAAGGAATTTTCCAACACCTTCAGTTGTTTGGGATAGAGAAGACTTATGGATGAAGATTGTTGAGGTTGAGCATAGGGCTTATACTCAAAATTATTACTATCAAATCCCTTACAAACACATCTCTGACAAATATAAAAGGATGGAATTGGTCCTTAGTGACTTCATGGATTTCACTTTCTTGCAGAAGGTGGAACAACCTAAGTAGCTAGCTCAAAGCGCACTACAGGAGCATTTAATAAATGTTGGTGGTCAACCAAAGGAGTTCACAACACTAGAAGAGCAACAACCATTGACTATAGAGCATACTCCTGTTATGGAGTTCCCTATTGAGAGCGTTGGTGAAGAACAAGATGTTGAGGAGAATGTGTGTCAACCATCCATCGAATTTGCACCTGTTGAACAAGGAGCAAAGTTTGAATTTTCACAACCCAATATTGGGGATGTAATGGAACCTTTTGTCCCAGATGATAGGCTAGTACCTTGGGAATATGATGAAAGTTGAGATAATGATGCAAGGGTTCTAGCTTGTGCTAAGTTTTAAGATGACTCTTTTGTGACAACAAGAGAATTCAGGGAATATGTGGCTAAGCTCAAGGCTCGAGAAGTAAATGATAGGATAAAGAAGGCTAAGGAGGGAGTGGACCCTTCCCAACTGGATGAAGTTAGAAAGAAGACTGAAGAATAAATTATTCAGGAAATTCCATAAATGAATCCTATGGAAGCTAGGGGATTGGTCAAAGACAGTGGAATGATGGTGATGTCTGGCTAGATTTTGTCATCAATAATTGCCCTGGATGCAATCAGAAATGACCTAGGTGTTGTGGTGTTAGAAGAAACTTTTGGTTCATGGTTTTGTCCTAGTCTACATGCATTGGATTCTTGGCAACTGACACCAAATTCATGAAGATGTAGACTCAGTAGAGCAATGACTAGCCTCTCAGGAGACTTGATAATAGGTAGAGCTTCAGAGATGACAACCCCACAAGCTACAAGACTAACAATTCACACAACCATGTTGAGTGTGGAAACTGCAGAGATCTCTTAGGCTAGGTATATGAAATTGTTGGAAAAGCATAACAAATTGGTTGAGGAATACAATAAGTTAAAGGCTACTACAGTTAGTGCAGGTAAGAAGACCTTACCTACTTCCCCAACTAGTATCTCATCACAGGAAAAGGAAACCTTCAAGGCAAGAATTATTTCCATGAAGAATGAACTCCAAATAGTCAAGTCTTAAAATATTAAGCTCTAGGAGGATATGAATAAGATCACAAAGGGTATGGCTAATGAGATCTTAGGCCATAGATTGACAAAGGTATATTTTAAAGCAGAATATGCATGGTTAATATATAAGGGTATACATGAGGCTTTTGAAGGGTTCCAACATGTTCAAGAGGTTTTCCAAAATACTTGGAATAAGTGGAGCAATAGATTGAATAGTTTAAAGGAGATACAAACAAACACAAAGGATGACCTTGAAACTCCAACAAATCTCCCGGATATCATAAGGGGAATTGAGATGATTGGTGAGATCATCGAATCTCATGAGCGAATTGGAATACTGCTACAAGGTAAAATCAAAGCCTTTAGGAGAATGGAAGAATGTGGTATGCCCAAGATCCTCAATGAAGATGGAACATGCATGAAGTATACACCATGGAGGGAATTCTTCAAGCATCAAATAGCTATAGGTCCATGAATAGAATATGTTGATGATAAATTGGACCTAACTTTCTTGAATGGCGTTATTGATACTCTCATTGGAATCCAAATAGGTATGGACACTTTTATGAAAGAAGTTAGAGTAGTAATTGATGCAAGATACAATGCATATAATACAAAGGTGCAAAAATTGCTTGATATTAATTGGCCTATTGAGGATGAATATAGAGATTGGCTAGAGAAATATGTTGAGTAATCCATGAAGGTGGCGAGAGGAATATAGAGCATGGTCGAGTATAGTAAAGGTCTGGCCTTTGAAATAATTGTGTAAGGGAAATATATATCCTCTTAATATGAAGATGCACGTGGTAACCCAACCTATCCTTTTCTTTTGTTTTATTTTCCTCTTCTCTCATTCTTTACACCTTTTTTCGAATCGATGGTTATGTGGAATTCTTGAACAATATGGATACGAGCTCCTAAAGCTTTTACAAGTTTTTTCCTTTTGTATTTTCCCCCCATTTCTTCAAAATGTAATTATAACCACCTAGGGGTTGAAATGTGCTTGAAATGCTAAATGAAATGAAATGTAAATAGACAATAGCTTTATGCTTGTTTTCTCCCTTGATCATATCAAAGGGATTTCAGGGCTATTGTGTGGGGGTCTTTGAAATTTTATTTGATCTCAGATAGTCATAGCGAAGTTTTTATTAGTACAAACATATAATGGATATAAAATTACTTGTTGAGTCTTAGTATATGAGTTTGTATTCATAGTTAGCTTAAATGTTTGGCAACAGTTATAACATTTGAAAATAAATAATGGAAAATTTCATGCAAATTGTCTCCTTTGTATACGTTCACAAATTAGCAATGAAATAGTTAAAGATTGTCTCATTGGTCTCCAATTCATGTGGTTGGATGTGTGTTTGCATTTTTGCTTCAATTCATGTTGTTGATTAAAATTATTTAATGCAATCACTAGTTTATGAGTTAATTCATAGGATCTTTAATTATGTTTTCATGGAAAGCCTGAGTAATGAATTTGCAATGAAAATCCTTAATGGTATGTAAATATCAAATGCTTTAGTTGTTGCATTATAGTGTGTTGTAAATTCGACCTCGTCACCCTAGGATAATGCACTAATTCTAGATATTGAGTAAATTCAAATATATCAGATCAGTTGGATCATATCAAAGAACCATTTATTTAGTTAAATTCATCTTTAGTATGGTGATGGTTATTGTGGTTTTCATTTCAATTGTCCATTCTGGCAAGGTGTGTTTTATTATTCTTTGTTGGAAGAATTATTTGTTCACATCTCAAAGTTATATACATCATATTTAGTTCATGCATCAACTTCTGGCCAATTCTATCGCATTGTATCGGGTTATGTTTAAAATTTTCTCTAAGGTCACAAATAAAAAGTCATGATATAGTCAATTTTTATTTCCCAACATTCTAAGTGGTGACTCTAAAGTTTCTCATACCAGTATAATAATAACATCTTGAAAGGGACCTGAGATGAAGGAAAGTGACAATGTAGCTAACACCATGAGGAAAACCAGAAGTCACACAAAGAAAAATCCTAAGCAGAAGGTGGAACTTGAGACTGCAAAGGATAAATAAGCTGTATGGAAGAAGAAAGCTACTAAATCTAGTAAGTCCCTCAAATCTCTTATTGAAGCTTCTCCTACCTTTAACAATGAAGTAAATATTGTAAATACTAATGAGAAAATAATGGTGGGATACCTGAGGGAGGCCAAGGAAGTTTAACTATTGAACAAATTTTTGATAATGAGCTTGGTATTTCTAGAGAAGAAGATAAATGGGAATTATGGGGTAAGAGTAAGGGGTTACCAAAACCACCAACACCTAGGGTGGGGTCTATTTTTCATGGGGAAAATTTTAATCCAAGGGGAGAGCTCCCCAATCTGGAAACACTTACTCTCCCCGAGGAGGATCCAATCGACCAGACTTTTCCCACCCCAACCACAAGTGAATATGGAGATTTCATCGAAAATGAAGATATAGATAAGGATGCGCAAGCCTTGGAAGAGGAGGAAAATTGGCTTGTCGAGCAAGAAGAAAAGAAGATATTACAAGCCTTGAAGTAAAAGGAGGAAAAAATTAGAGCTAAGCAACTTGAAAGGGATGTTAGGAGATGAAGGGTTGAGAAAATGAGAGAGAATGCTGCTAAACGTAAAGCTTCTGAAGAGAAGGCTGCTAAAATAGCATCCCAAAGCATCCTTGAAGTTATAAAAGAAAAAAATCATATGGGAACTTCTGCTGCTAGCACATATACAACAATTATTACTACCACTAAAACCTCTGATCCTCCTAAGAAAACATCATTCATAGATAATGGGAAAAAACCCATAGATCATTCCCAGAAGAATCCTTTCAACACATTTAATACTAGTACCAACACAAATACCCATACCTCAACTGCCAAAACTCCTGTTTATAACCCTAAAATTGATCCTAATCTATCTGCTATACCCTCAACTCTTGAACTCATGAAATTGCAGTTGGTAAATGAAAAATTGTAGGAAGATTTAAAGAAGGCTGAAATTGAAGCAGCCAATGCAGAAATGGCCAGAAAGATTGCATTCCTCAAAATTTCAATACCAACTCGGGAAGCTTCAAGCTTGGGGAAGAATGATAGTGGATCTCAGAAGAATAAGTCTAGGGGACATACCCCTAGTGGAGGAGGGGGTGGTAACAAGGGTGGTGGAGGTGGTGACAGTAAAGATAATAATTCCTATTCTGAGGATGATGAAGAAGATAAGAAGAAGAATAATGGTAATAATGGAAGTGGAAAAGGTAAGAATGCAGATCAATTGGACAATAAGAAGGATGATGAACAAAGAGATGCTCATAGGGATGGGCATCCCAGGAGGCCACCTCAAAATGATTGGTATAGACAATTGTGTTTTGACAACATTCTTGGTTATCCAAACCCTATCCCAGATAATGCGAGGAAGCATCTCCCTAAATTCACAGGCAATAACACATGCAGTGGGGAAGATCACTTGAAAGCTTTCCAAAGTTTTGTGGAAGATTTTGAATTGTGGGATGATGATTTTGCAATGAAATACTTTATACAATCCTTGACCAAGGATGCAAGGGATTGGTACAGAGGGTTACTAGATGCAAGCATTGAATCAAAAGAGTCTTTCTATAGGGTTTTCAAGGAACAATATGGGGATCAAACTGATCCTAGGTTCAGATTGAATGACTTTAATAATATCACTAAAGGACATAATGAGTCAGTCGCTAAATTCAACACAAGATTTCAGAAGTCTATGAATAGAGTACCTACCTATTTACGACCTAATCCTGATGCATGTTTTGTCGCTTATTATAATGATTATGAATATAAGATGTGTTATTTACTCAGGGATGAGAACCCACTGAACTTGAGAGAGTCCTACAAGATGGCGATTAACATTGAGAATAATAGGAGAGCCTCTGGTAAAATGGGAAGAAGGGAAGATCCCAAGGCTTCAAAAACCATCAAAACTCAAAGTGTTTAAGGTGGGAAAAGCTACAGTTCTTGATGAAAAACTAGATCAAATTATTAGTCTAGTACAAAAGGCAGCCAAAAATGATAAGCCACAATTTTAGAGGAACGAAAGGCCCCCCAAATTGCAAGATTACCCATATCATACAAACTAGCATAATGTGAAGCTAGTAAATAATAATTGAAAGAATGTTCAGGGTACACTGGACCCTTTACAAAAGAATTCTACTATTTTTTCCAAAGATTTTCCTTGGTGTGGAGTCTATCAGATGCCTCATTCCTCACAACAATGTGTTGTGGCAATATTAGTAGAAGAATCTCAAGATAATCAAGTAGGTCTAATTCTTTTCAAGAGAATAATGAAATGACAAATGTATTCATGACCAAATTAGATCTTGGTTGTGAAGAGTATTCTTCAGATGATGAACCCAATAGGAGTGATATGAATGTCCAAAAGGAGCAGATGAACTCTTACCATCAACGGGTTTTCTCAGACTAGGAAGGAGAGGATGACTGTGCAATTTATACTCTTGAATCGGATAATATCTCTTTGAGGAGACCCTCAAATGAGGAAATTGAGAGGTATACAATTGCATTGGTTGCCAAGGAAAGGAGAGATTATCATTTAAGGAATAGAACTATTAGTGGTAATTAGGGCAATCCAGGTAGTTTTTTTATTAAAGAAAAAAATGTGGGAAACAAAGCAACAAAGGCTGAAAGCAAGAAAGAAGAAGCAAAGCCCAAGGAAGGAAAATAAATGTGAATTTGCGCTAAGAAATAAACTAGAGAAAAAATTGATGGTGATGTTGTCCCTCAAGTTGAGAAAAGAAAAGATGTAAAACAAAGTGTTGAGAAAGTCCAAGGAATAGATGAGAAGGTAACCCCTACAGAACTTGTGCTCCCTGTACTACCGAATTATTCTCTAGTAGATATGTTTTAGGTCTTGTCACAAGTTAAAGTCACAGTCCCATTCTCAGAAATGATGCAAATAGATGAGCATAAGAACAAAACTATCACCCTTATTAATAGTGTTGTTGCTAGTGGGAAAGATAAAATGATAGTCCATCAACCTGAAGCAAGCACCGACCAAGAAAAGAATATTCAGGCCAAAGTAGTAATCAATGAAAATCCTGAGGTGTATCTCAACACTACTATTACTACTAATCCGAGTCATGTGAATCCATTTTTCTTGAGCTTGATCATTGATGGTAAATTGCTAAGGAAATGCATGATAGACTCAAGGGCTTCGAATAATGTAATTCCAGTAAAGATTATGGAAGCAATGGGCTTGAAAGTTGACAGTACATATGGGAAATGCTATGCCATGGATTCAATGAGGTTCTTGTTATTGGGGTGATCAATAAAGTTCCATATAAATTGGCAGCCTTTCTTGAAAAAGGAGTTATATATGAGTGTCACGGTGGTGGACATCCCACCAACCTATGGAATGTTGTTTTCTAGACATTGGAGTGCTTCCATGGGAGGGATTATTCAATGTGATTTGTCATTTGCCACATTTTCTATTGACCAAAAAGATGTCAAGGTTACTAGAGAACGTAGAGCTCCTCATATGATTGAACACATTGAGGAACCAGATGAACTAGTAAGGATTAATTTTTTAGATACTAGTTTGGACACTTTCAGGATTGAGGAAGAAGTGCCAGAAGAGGCAATCAAGCCTACACCGATTGACAAGGAGGTCCAAGAAACAACACATGAAGACAACCTTTGGACCATGTATTTTGATGGAGCATGCTCGAAGGAGGGCTCAGGTGCAAGAGTCATTCTTATTT
>VDFB02000020.1:69913902-70038801 GCA_007258455.2 Sequoia sempervirens
TGACCCTTCATTCCTCCAATTTGACATGGCCTAAAATATGTTTCGGCAAGGGTTTTAGAGTATGTTTATTAAAATGAAAATTACAGCCAAGATCCCAATAATGAGCACATTTAGGTTTTAACATTATGACATCCTTTATCCTAATAAACAATGTAAATTTAATATAATAAGAAAAAAATTATATATATAATTATATTATTTATTATATATATATATATATATATATATTCTTATTTAATACAAAATAAAATAAATACTATAATAATAGTAATAATAATTATAAAATATAAACAATATCATTTTTAAAATATCTACTAATTGACCTCATGTACTACACTGTAAATGTATGCAAAAAATAAACCATGTTTTTTCCTAATTGACCTTCCACACCTCTTAGGCGTACCCATTGCACACCAAGGTGTGATTGCTAGTTTATACCATACCAACCTTTCCTAATGACAAACAATTGAATTGAAATTTCAAACAATTTACTATTCACCAAACTTATTAGGTACTTGTTTATTACTTCTTTAAATGGTTTTTAAAGAAATCTACTAACTCATTTCCAATTTTTATCACCTTTACTCAATCATCATACCAACCTTCTTTCGGTTCATAAATTACTATTCCTTATGCTATCATAATCCTCCCATAAGTGTGTGTGTGTATATATGTATATGTGTGTGTGTATAGCTTAATCTGTAAAAAGTTTCATGGTTTAATTATAATAAACTCACCAAAAGAATTAGTTTGAGTATTTTTTTAATTTCATTATGTATAGTTTTTCTTCATCAACATTTCGAAACACATTCTATAATCCATCATCAGAATGACATAATACCAAGAGATAATAAAAATCTTCTTACTAATAATACAAGTTGACAACTCACAGTTTTAATCAAATCAAACATAATTTTGCTGCTTCTCTATTCTCATTATAGGTAGCACATGCTTGTCCAATTGTCTGACCTACTAAATATTAAATTATTAGCTTTGAACATTAAATAGTGATAGAGAAATAGATAGCCATTTAAACCAGTTGGAAAATTAGAAGTAGCAGGAGAAGCAGCAGCAGCAGCTACACTTACAAATATAAGAATATAGAGAACACAACATCATTTCAGAACTATGGCTAAATTTAGTAACGTTTTAAAAGATTCAAAGAACTATATTTTTAGTCCACAATGTGGGTTGTTGCCATGCACCAAATATTTCGTACTTCTGTCATGCAGACCATTAATTCATTTTTGCCATAAAGCCCTGGAATATCTATATGAATTATTGTACACCATGACTGATGAATGCCCCTTACATCATAATGTCCTTGTGGAGCAGGTTTGCCTTAAATGTTATACAAACTACTAGTACTGCAAACAGCTTAATGGTAATAAATTAATCTGTATTTTCATGAAAGATCTCTTTCGTGACAGGGTGGATGAGTTTAGTAAGATGAATGACAGTCTGCAAGTAGAGCCCTCATATATAAAATTATAATGATGGTCCTGAAAAGGTCTGGTATTGAATGATTCTTCAGAGCAAAACTGACCACCTATTGCTCTTAAACATAAGTGACAGAGATATAGGTAGGTATAGTCTTGTGGTCTATGTTGAAGTGTATTGGTTTCTACTTTCTAGAGGTTGTTACCGGTACAGCAGGTTGCATGGGTGGTGCAGTTTACATTATTTTGGTATGGTGCAGCAGGTTGACAGGAGTTTGAAAAGTTTAGATGGTGTTTTTAGGCTAAAAACATAGATTCTACTGGATTACAATTCAGAAGGTAGTACCCTGTCTACCCATAAAGCTTTACAGACTTCCAAGGAAGCTTTAAGGTATGAGGCTGCCTTATCATTTATGAAGGTACCAATACTGTTTTACTTGTGTATTGTCCTTGGCATTTGCAGATTTTTCGCTCTTTTATGATTCATCAAAATGGTCCAAAAGTGGGGACTTAAAGAATTCAACATTGAATTCAACATTGGTATTTTTGGTATTTAAATTTAATAATTTATTGTTTGTAATGGTGAAAATTATATATATTGTATTTGATTAAGAAGGAAAAAATAGATTACATCAGAAATAACAAAAACAAAACAACAATAGTTGATATGTTCAACAATGTCATTGTTAGGAAATCGCAGTTGCAACAGCAATAGCATAAACATCAGCTGCAATGCAACAATATAAACATCAGCTGCATCAGCAGCAACATCATAAACATCAACTGTAGCAGCAACAATACAAACATAAAAATTCCATCAGAAATGGAGAAAATTGAGAAAAACATCCATGGACTATTGAATTTTTCACCGGATTGTTTTTATATAATGATTAATGTATGATAAGCTATTATATAAAAGTTGACAAATAATTTGAAGCTAATTTAATTTTACTTGCACATATTTTTAAAGGATGGGCCTTAGCTTTCACTTTATTCATCTATTTTTATAGTTAAAATATATAAATGTGGAGCTGGTCTAAGTCAATATTATGGATGCAAAAATGATCAATGAACTTTCAAAATTCAAATTTTAATTTGAGCCCTTATCTCTTTTTTTCTAACTAATTGTTATGAGCTGACTTGAACACAAAATTTGTTACTTTGTATAGTAAAGTGTTGTATTTAAAGACTAAGTTCTAATTCATTTTTAGACATCAATAAATCTTTAGAGATTTATGTTACGCATTACATCATCATAAGAGTATAGTGCTAACATTATACATATTTAGTCATATTGCATGATTGTTTGTTGTCTTTAATCATCATTCCATAAGAAAGGTTTGACCAATTAAGAACAGTGAACTTAATCTAGTAAACTCCTAAATGATATCTATCAACACAAACCCTTTCAAATATCTATATGTATATTCATATATGTGTAATAGCAGGAGATTCGTTATCAACTGGTGATGCATTGTCCTCGTCTTATTCTTTGTCTTTATGCATGTCTAGGTCATATTTTTGTTCAATAGTACAGGGTAACAAGAATACACTCTAAAATAAATCAAAGATATATATCTAAAGAAAATACGAGAGGATCAACATATGGATGTCCATAAAAATTGTTATAGCATCACGATACATAGAGAAGTCCATGGATTTGCTAAGGAAAGAGTGTTAGATAGTATGCGTGAGTTCATGAATCATCATGAGACAATGAGTCATCATCTTCATCATGATAAGATAAAGAATGATCATTGTGCATCACTAAGCATATTATCAAAAGACCATGAGCCACAAGATAGCTCCAAGATGTATCATGAACCATATGAGGGGTAGTAACTGAATGTGAAGGTGAACATGATATATAATGTATAGGTATAACACTAAAGATAGAAGGAGTGCAATCATTATAAGGCTCATCACTAGGGTAATCATCACAAATAGGTGTTTCTAAATTAACAAGTATATCACTAGGAATGGAAGAAGGTGTCTCAATATCATATTTAAGTGTAGGTGAAACATGTGTATCTACATCACTAGACACCTCAAAGAAAGATGAATCAAGAGTGGCAATGGAGGAAAATACATAGATGTAAGATAAAAGTTATCATGAACATTAAATACAACATCACATAAGCCAAGATCTCTAGTTGTATCAAGTGCATATATGGATGAACTAGTAGTTCACTATCATAGGCTACAAAATATTTATCATAAACCATAGTGAGATAATAAGTGAGTTTTAAAGGAAGGGGGAAACGCATCCATGATGAGAGAATGGCAATCACTTTTGAATTTAAATATTAGAAAAAATGGTTATATATTATCTAAAAATGAAACTCTAAAGAGGAACCCAAGGGTGGGATTGATGTGAAAGGTAGGGAAAAGCAATGTAACATAAAAAAGTGCAAACCCTAAAAGGAAAAATGTATCAATAAATAGGATAGTTAGAAAATATAAATATAAAATTATAGAGAAAATAAAATAAAATAAATGATAAAAACAATATAAAATGCATATCTAAGACCCTAGAAATTAATGAAGGTATAGCCTTGAGGTTAAGGCCCTAGGGGGTCTAAGATTAGACAAGCTTACAAATATGCAAAGAGAAATGAACTTTCTCTGGGGTTTAATAAGATCCATGCAAATAAGCAACCTACATCTAATATTTGATACTCTATGGGTTAATGTATTCTAAATTAAATGTCAGGGTATGGAAATTAATGTAGAAAATAAACAAGTTTGGCGTATAAAATATATCTTCTCTAGAAATGACACTTCTCTATTTGTTTGGCTCCTCAAATTATGTGCTTAAATTGTATTCTATATTGGGTTGAGTTCATGGATTTGGGTTTGTTCTAGGGTTATGAATTTATCCTCCATGCACATATTTGACCCTAATTATTATATACTTCTACTTTGTTGGTTTTTTTAGTGATCTTTGTTTGCTTTGTTCTTTTAAGTATATGAGGTTAGGCAATATTTAAAAATATCTTATAAGGATTTTTAGTATGTTACAAGGGGATGCGTTCACCTAGGTCAACCCTAGAAATGTGTGTAAAGAATCAAAGATAGTAGGAAAGCATCTTAGAATAATGTATTTAGATTTATTAGTCCCTTTTAATGCACCAAGAAAAAGTGTTTCACAATTAATTAGTCCTTGGATGCTTTTAGGATGAGAGATGACAAATGAGTGCTAGTAAATGCCTCTAAATATCAATGCAACATCAAATTTTATAAAACATGTACTTAGTTAGCTTAGGGAAAGAAAAGAAAGGGTAACACTTGACTAGAATTTGAATTTGACTTTTGAAAATGTAGGGATCAAGCTTACAGTTGCAAGATCAACCTTACAATATTAAAAGCAATCTTAATGAAAAAACTATCAAATCTAAATGGATAATGAATAAACTAGAATATATGTATAGATAAGTGTAATAAATGTATAGTCTATGTGAATATATTGTGTAGATACAGATAAAATTATATATATATATATATATATATATATATATATATATATATATATATATATATATAATGATTTTGTAAAATTATATATTTTTTCAACATATTAAAATATTCTCTTAAAACAAATACAAAATCAAATAAAAATAATATTAATATATAAATAATGAAATATTTATTTAGGTAATTTTAAAGATGATTAAATCTATAAAAGTGATATCACACCCGAGAGAAATTATTTAAAATATAGAAATAATTCACTTAGAAGTATCAATTGAAAGAGAGCAACCTATCTTTTAAAATCAACGGTTCATTTTTATCTACAGACGTGGCCAACGATTGAACTGACTTCCCCCGTTGATCATCTTCTGCAGTGGACACCTACATCATACGAATTTAGGCTGCTAAATGCCAGCGCTGGTTTCAGAGTAATGTGTGCTCAGAAAACACTCCTATTTAAAAGTCATAACACTCCTATCATCACTTGATTGATACGATAGCAGGCGGTCTTTTTCATTTTAATAAACATACTCTAAAACCCTTGTCACAACCTTATTTGCAGGCTGCAGCTCGCGAAATTGGAGAAGTGAAAGGTCAATACCAGCGAAGAAAAGTTTGAAGGAGCGGCAGGGAAAGCACGACAAATAAGCTCATTTGAAATTTGTAGACATTTCTGGAATATCTTTCAATGTAGTCCACATAAATATTCAAAAAGAATTTAGAAGTGCGCCATTTTTATCTTTTTTACAGTGCATAAAGCAGGCCATGAGCACCTTGGGGTTTGAAGAGTACGTAGAACCCTTAAAGATTTACTTGCAAAAGTAGAGAGATAAAGGGAGAGAAGGTGCCTATTGCCAAGCAGGGATATCACCGGTCCAAAGATGCCAATGACTCTGAAAACCCTAATCCTAATGCTAATTATCACCGGTCCAAAGATGCCAATGACTCTGAAAACCCTAATCCTAATGCTAATTTTAGCCCCAACTATAGCTGCAATTACAATTTGCCAAGATACTAGGCAGAAACGGAGCAGGTATGCCAATATAGGGAGTTCTTTTTAAGTTTTCCAACTTATTTGGCGGTGTATTTTATTTTGTTTTTTCCTGAAAGGGTTTGTGTGGTGGTATTGAGTACGGTTCAGGTGGAGCAAGAGAGGAGGCTCAAATATTTGGGGTTTTTTCAAGTGGCGGTGTTGAAGGCAGTGGCGTGCTTGTCGAGCTTGTACGACTATGCAAAGGAAAATTTGGGTCCGTTGAAGGCGGGCGTGGAGACGGTGGAGCAGACCAGACCGTTGTGGGGCCTGTTCATTTCAAGATGCAGGGGATTCCCTCTGAGCCTCTCTACTGTGTTGACAGCAAGGCTTCCATTTCATTTTCTTTATTTCATTCCTCATCTTTCTATTAAGCTCGTCCCTGTGTGACTTGATTTGACTATATCGCCTAATTGGTCATAGTCCAAAGGGGCATTAGTCTATTGCATGCTAGATTGCCTCTTTAAAGCATACTATTGACTTATTAGGATGTTATTGGTCCATTGTGTTCTAATAAGCAGAGCATTTGAATCAATGAATTGGGTTGAGCCTAGATGGAACTGATACTGCCTCAGTATCTTGATTGTAGGTCCTTAGTCCTATTTAGTATCTTGTCCACATTTACATAGCTTTTCTCTGGGTTCTGTTAGGCACTTTCTTTGGTATCTTTCAAAAGGAAGTGTGAATTTAGACACTGTCTCACTCAGAGGGCCTTTTTTTCTGCTTCAATGTTTTGGAATTTTTGAATTTTGACGAGTTTTTGACTCTTTGGTAGGCAGGATCCTTGGACACTTTTGTATTGAATTTCTCCTTTTAGTTGAGCATGTCTTGTTGCTTGATGCACACTGGTAACTACTCCGGTTGATAGACCTTAAGCAGCCTTTATCCTTCTTTTAGGCTTTCAATGTCCCAAATAACTGAAAATTTGAACCTGCTGTTTACTTACAGCCAATCTGGAAATCTCATATAAGGTCACATTAAAAAGTGAATCTAAGTATAGTACCTCCGCCTTGTGAAAAGCTGTCATAACTATAAGTACCTTATATACATGTATCTACTGTACAGTTTCTCATTTTTGTTTCCTTTTTGAGTATATTGTATTTTCATAGGCTTTGCATTTATCTGCATGGATGATGAGTGTGATGCAGAGGATGTCATTAGAGGGCTGGACAAAACAAAAATTGGCAGCCAGAGACGTCGTTTGTGTGTGGAGGTGACAAAGGTTCCACTTCCCCTCTTCTATCAACCATTAACTTTACAATAGTCTTCCAAACAGTAAAGGTGAAAGTACCTTTGTGGCGTACTATTGCATGAAATAGTGAAAAGGAAGTTTTAGTTCAAAATGCAAGCTTTAAATCTATTTCCATGCAAAATTTGGGTGTCCATACCCTCTTTTGAAGCTCCCATGTTGGCGCAGGCAGAATGGATACTGAGAATATTTGTAGAATTTGGGTTTACACCCGCTAGATTCCATTTGCTTGAAAGTTTCTAAAGCCCTTCAACAAATCCATTTTATGCATATCCTTCAAATATTGCACTCTACGAGACCACGTTTCTTTGAGGCATCCTGTCAAAAGATACGCGTGCCTTGTCTACGCGCCCATAGTTTGTATACCTATCTGCCTGGAAGTTGCAATTGCGACATTCGACAAATCTCCTCTATCCTTTATGATTTGATGTATGTTCATATCCTGTTGCAAACCTCCCATTTTGGCGCAGGCAGTGGGGACGCTGGAAAAAGATTGTGGAATTCACTACAGCTGCCGATTGCAATTGTGCTCAATTTTTATAAATGAGATACATCAACATGATTCAAGCTATTTTGTATTGCATTTGGTTTACTTGTTGCACAAACAACATCATTTGATAAATGGTCTATTAATTGACCTCATATACTTAACAAATGAATATAAAAAATAAATAGACCAAATTTTTCCCTAATTTGATAAATGGTCTATTAATTGACCTTATATATACTTAACAAATGAATAAAAAAATAAATCTAAAATTTTTTCCCTAATTGACCTTCCCACACCTATTAGAGGCCCATTGCACACCAAGGTGCAATTGCTAGTTGTATCGCCTACTAAGTAGAGTAAGTCAACATATTCTAAAGTGTAGATTAGTAATTATTTGGTAAAATGCCTCGAGTCTAACTAGTAAGTTTGAAGCCATGATTCTAGCCTTTGTCATCTTATACCACTGGGAATCAAAATAACCTCTTTAATACGTTTTTTTCTCTCTCCTCTTAGATTAATAATAAATTTTAGAACTTTGTCAATGTCATTTGTTGTTCTCACTATTTTTAGTGATTCAAATAATTATTATAAAAATATGGCATTTGCAATGTGGATTTTATAATTAAATCTTTTATTCAAAAGCTAACCAATATCTTTTGAAAAAGAGATGACAACATAAATTGATGAGTTCAAATTTAAGATATGAGATATAAATGAAAATAAGAGAGATTAGAGGGTTTATTTGAAAAGTAGGTTGATGTTGATTTTGACAATTGAAATATGATAGAGAACTAATAACTAAAATTTGAAATTGAACTAACATTAAAGACTTGTAACAATTGAATTCTAAGATTTTGAAATATTGGAACTAGATCATATTTGTGAACTAGTTGTTGATATGATTTTGTTTTAGGTTGAATGATTTAGCCTGGTAGAGAATATGCCCTTTCATGCTTGCAAAAAATATTCACCATTATATGAATAGGTGATTGAGATAGTGTGGTGCTAAAAAATGCTTTTGGGAGCCTACTATATATAGAGGGAAGAGTGACAAACTTTTTTGGTGACAACAAGGTCCATAAATTAATTGAACAAGATCGAAATAGGGAAACAAAGTAGTGGATGTTGAGTGATTATGTTTGATGCAAACGCCAAGTGATTGTGTGTTTTGTATTATCAAATGTGTTAATGCAAGATGCTACTAATTGATAATGAAAGTGTTATAGGATGATGCCCTTAAATACATTAATTCAATGCAAGTTTAAAATATCAAGGTGAAAGAACGCAATATGTGCTTTTCTTCTCCACACCATTGTAATTATATAATAATGAGAATAATAGTTACTTTAATGAGTTTAACTCACCATATAGAGTAGGTAGGTTTAAATGTGGCTTATTGATGGAAGGACTTTTAAAACATTTTATTTCACAATCTCTACTTTTAAATACATAAAATTAATTGTCCTTTAAAATATCTAATACATTTTTTATATTTAAATATTTTAGATAAAATTACTTTTTAACAATAAATAAATTCAATTTTGTTTCTTTATTTCTTAAAAAAATCTAAACTATACCACTTCTTTTACACTTAAAATTATCTTTAATAAATTAAACTTTCCAAACATTTCTTGTTAAATTCTCTTTACTTCTCTTGAAACATTTACTAAAATTATCGTACTTTAAGTTTTTTACATATAATTAATTATTATTTTCTCTTTTAACATTAAATTAAAATTAAATAGTTTATCATATCCTCCAAACCAGAATATTTAAAACCCTCTTCACAATCACTATCATTTTAGTTTATAATAGATTAAAAAAATATTGAATTTATTTAAAAATAATTTAAGAGTTTACTTTTGAAAATAGCTAATTTTATGAGTCATATTCACGTTGATATTTGATATTATTTATTTATTTAAAAACAACTAAATTACATAAATATCCACATCTCTAAATTAATATTTATATTAAGAGTATATTTGCTCAAATAATATTTAATACAATTCAAAAGGCTACCTAACAGAGACAATGTATCGCCAAAGGACTTGAAGGCAATGACAAATAACCTTTTGACTTTTTTTTTTAATTGAATAAAAGGCTGGAAAACAGCAAGAAATACATTGTTACAACATAATGATACAGCAAAAAAATAATTACAAATTCATGGAAAAGCTCGTTCCAGCAATCTGTGATAATCACAGCAGAGAAAAGTCATAAAAACAAATAGTAGCAGCAGTATAAACACTCTGATAAACAACAACACTGTGCTTGACACAAGAGAACCTGCTGAAAGACACACAACAGCAAAATTGTACATACAGGGCAGCAATAAGAGGCCAGCTGCGGCTGCAATGACCACCTAACATAGAATAATCTTGATTTCATCAAAGTAACTAATCAAGGTTCTCCAATCAGAACAAATCTGAAGCCTACTTGCAATTAATTCTTTGCCTCAAGGTCTTCCTTACAGTAAGGAAAAGGAAATATCGCATGATTGCACAGTAAAGGTGTAGTTTGGTAAATAGGTACAGTGCCCTCAAGTGAGGAGTGCTGAAATGCAAATGCCCACACCAATTTTAAGGACGTACTTACCCACCTATGGAATTAATGAAACCCTAAAAATTACAGATTTTTAAGTTGTCCTTCTCAAAGACCTTATCCATACATGGACAAAGGCTTCAGAGTTACAATGCCTGAACATGTAGGTACAAATTAGTCCCTTTCAAGAGGGTTAGCTTAGCCTATAACTAATTACACCTATACATACTGCTATAGGAATACAATCAATCTTTGTTCAATGCCTGCAAAACATTTCTCTTTTGTATAATCCAGTTTAATATCAGGTGATACAGAGCTTGTTAAAATGCTATTTTTATGGACAAGTTAGGACTTAAATCTAAGACTTTTTATGTAAGAATGTTCAAATGATTAATGGGCATTTTTTCTTGTACTTAAGATTTAGATGTGGTTCATTTCTCCCAAACTCACCTAAAAGATCTCTTTATGTTAGTAAACTTTGGTTTACACTTCATTTTGGCCACTCAAAAGTTTCTTCAAGTAATAAATATAGTCAGAATTCCTGTGCCAAAGTGCAAAAGCAAAATACTGGATTGAAAAATGATTTCATATACAAACAATCCATGCCCCTCAAGTTCTCATGAATCTAGCCCCAGTCTTAGCATGTGCAGGGCAAGATCAGACCCAAGGATTAACATTCCAAAGAAGATTTTCAACAGCTCTGAGATAGGTCACAAGCATTAGTACATAGACAATGGGAGCCCCACATGGTGTTCTCTTTAGTTGGTAACATATAATCAATTTTACCACATACTCATCCAACACTGATAAACTAGATAAGCCTATAGATGAGTTCAATAATATTAATTGTGTATCCTGATGTAGACCCAATGCAATGTTTCCGTCAAAGCTTCTCATCTGCTCCCTCTTGTAGTTCAGGCCTGTTTTACATTAGTCTTTGGTGTGATAAGATGCAGAGAGATAATGAAGGAAGAACCTTGAGCGCAAATTGATGGAAGGGTGAAGAAACCATTGCCACAATCTGTTGATTCAACTTACAATAATACCAGGGAAAGAGAGTTAAGAGCAGTCCTGTTATGATGCAGGATTTGAAAATATGATTGAGAATGACACTAAAACTTCAAATCCATAGATAATCTGCAAAGTCGGTGGGATGCATTGATCTCTGTAAACCAGTTCTACAAAATCCCAACAACAATTTGTGCTCTAGAAATCATCAGGCAAAGAAGGAATGCTTATGCCAACTTGCTGCTGAGATCAATTTCTCCGAGACCATCCCATTAACATTGCAAAGTGTAGAGCCATTTTCTCAACAGTTAGAAAGCAAATAGCGAACATTGAATCTTGATGGCATTCACTCGTCCCTACTGGCACAGGACTCCCATGTTAATATAGTAAAATGTGCAGATATCTAGAATGAAAATGCCTACAAAAAATGGTTTCCCGTGGCACTGAGCTTTCAATCAATCTGATTTATGGCATTTCTTCCAGTATTTCTCAGTAACCCTTCTAAGTAGATTCCTCACTCTGCCTCTATGGGAAGTCTTCATTCAATTGCCCTGCTTGCTAAAGAACCACATCAAATAAAATGTACATGAATTGCATAAATGAACCACATCAAGCAGTGTTCCACGGGGTTTTGGGTACGGGGATGGGGGATGGCAAGGGACACATTTCGGGGGCGTGGGGTTGGGGGTCTAAGTTTGGGGGCAGTGGGGGGGACGGTGAAGAGACGGCAGCGAGGGGGTGGCGTTGAAATACATATAGTACTTGAAAAATTAGTTATAAAAACATGTATAACTGTAGAAGCCTAAGGAATAAGTGAAGTTTAAATTTTAAACTTTAAACACATTGCAATGATTTTATTGAACTAATGAACATTGAAAATCAAAATGAAAATATACTTGATAGACATTGGAACGAGAACTAGATGTTTCATAATTTGAATTTCATAATCATCATATCTATGGTTTCCTCTGATCCCACATTTGTTGAATTTGGCTGTGAGCTCAAGCAATCATCTACAAGAACACTTTCAGCTACAAATTCAGCATTTAGGAGTTCTTCTGATGAGATAGTTTGCAGCATACAAGATGGTGTTCATAGGATAAGTATATCAAGTGAAGCTACAGAATTTGGTGCATACAGTTCTGTTAAGGAGGATACAATTCCACAAGAATTTTTAGACAGTGGAGTCTTTCAATCTGTCTCCTGCAGGGACATGGCAGATGTAGGAAACATTTTATCACATACTTTTCGTTCTGATAGCTGGATGAAGGTTCATCGGGGTCACAATATCACACCTCTTCAAGTTACTTGATGACAGAATGAATTTCTCTTTCTACATAACAGTAGGCTTGATTTGGATTTCTCATCCCATTCCACGGTGTATTATCGTTAACATGAAGCATCTGCTGGGACATATCATTCAAATGGTTGTTCCTTCTTACCTGATTAGCTTCTCTCTGCTTCATCTTTTTCTCTGCTTCCTCTTCCATGATAGAGGCCATTGCTGATGTGTATCCCTTTTGCAACAATCTACACAACATTGCAGCTGATATCCTAGCCTGATCTTTGACAGCATCAATATCACGTTCATCTACAAACTCACACCGATCTACAAAATGAGAAGCCTTATCAGGCCTGTGTCTCAAGGAGAGCAAACGATGAGCACATTCCACCTCTGCCCTTGTGCAAGAACCCTTTTGCAAAGAGAGAAGCTTGTAGTAATCAACTGTGTAAGGGCTAAACAGTCTCTGTAGTGTATCATTGATCCGTAGATTCAAGTGTTGCAGGTTCCCTTCGGCGTCTCTGTATCTTGTGCACCGCTGCTTCCAAACAGGTCCAGGCAGCTTCTGGTGACGAAGAATGGACTCGTAAAGCAGCTTCAGATGCTCTAGGTCTTGCAAACTCTCAGTATAACATCTGATTGACTCATAAAGTGATGCTCGAGTAGTTATAGCTTCAATACAAGTTGGATCCAATGCAAGTGTCCTGTTGCAATCAGCAATGGCGTCTGCCACTCGTCCAGATGACTGATAAGCAGCTGCACGATATGCATAGCATTCTGCTAAGAAACCCTGAGAAGTTCCTTTTTTGCCATCAATAATTTTAGAGAAATGCCTTGCTGCTTCCAGGTAAAGACCAGCATCTAGTGCAGCCAGGCCAGCTGCTCTTCTTCTTAGCAACGTTTTGATGTTTCCAAGCATTTGGGTTACAATGTCAGACTCAGAAGTAATGATTTCTGAAGAGAAGCAATCTTCACTTCTGCTCTATGTTACCAGAAACGAGAACGGAAACCAACGGCAACGGCAACGTGACGAGAAACGGGATATTTAGAGGTTGCATCGGATTACTTACATATATATTTTCAAATTTTCAAATATATATATATATATATATTATGTATGCATATGTATGTGTATTTGTATGTGTTGTGTGTGTATATATATATATCTAAATTATAAAACATATTTTTATATTTTAAATAGATTTATATACATAAATACATTAAATAACTTCAATTATATATATAACACTACAATTTAATTATTAAATAATTTTATAAACGTATACTAATTTTATTAAAAATATTTAACACGGCAAAAAAAAAAAATGGTTAAAAAACTAATAGCATTATTAATTATACTCACTGAATTCTACAGTTAAACTAACTAAGCATTTATTTTACTCACCGAATTGTGCAGTTTAACTGACTGACAGTGTATTAATTCTACTCAGAGAATTTTGCAGGTTAACTGAAAGTGTATGTTAATTCCCGGGTAGCCTAAAAACACCAGCAGTTTTTATTTTTTTAACTCCAACGCCTTAGAAACGGCTCGACGGGTTGGAAACGGCCGGCGGGAAACGGTTTCGCCGTTGAAAACTAAACGGCGCTTTCGCGTGCTTCTGGTAACATAGCTTGCTTATACTTTTGTGTCTAAAGGCTGCAGAAGCAGCTCTTTTACCACTTTGAAGCAAAAGCATTGCATCTTCCATCATACCCAAATGGCAGCAGGCCTGTCCAAGAATCAGGTGCTTCCATTCTTCTCGTTCAGACCTCTTGGACAGCCCTACACACTTTAGTGTTTTCAATTTGGGTAAGACAAAACACTTAAAGAGAGCTTTTGCCACTGATTGTTCAATTCTATCGTAGCTGGGAAGAAGCTCTACGCTCTCTCTTAACAGTAGAAGGCTTTCAGATGGATCTATTTCCCTGCTAGGGATATTCTCCTTCAACATGTCTGCAATATCTTTGAATCTACGAAGATATAAGAGTGCCCTAGCTTTAAGCTCCAATGCCTTCTCATATTTGGGCAATAGTTTGAGAGCATCAACAAGGAGATTTATGGCTGAAAAGATATCAGCTGATTCTTCGCTTTGAAGTAAAAGTTGAGCTTTCCTTACATGCTTCTCTGCAAGCTGCATTGATATTGAATTTATCAGACTAACACAAACATAAAAATGGCGGCAGACCTCCTCAATTAAAGTTGAAAATGTTCATGCCTTTTTGCTAAAATTTGCAATCCTCTGTAGAAAAAGATTAAGCATTGTTAATCACATTTCAGTCTTATCTGACTAGCAGTCCTAAAATGCTTCAACAACTAGCCAAAGACTTTCTGCTTGAATTTACTAGAAACAATGTTTTTCTCTGCGTACCTAGATCCAAATTTGCATTCGATAATTTTATCAATTGATAAGGGTAGATTTGAAAAACGTAACTGCAGAACTTCCATAGCTAGATCACTAATAGAAGAACAAAATCACCAAAGTACAAAGAATGAAGCTGCAGTAAGAACACAAATTTTCCGCAGTATCCTGATGATCAGTATGTCTGATATTATATGAGCCTCATCAACCATAACCCAATCAAGATAGCGTGAGGGCAATTTTAATAGCTCGATGACAAAGATGAACGACCGAGAACCAAACTAAACAAAATCCAGAGCAATCCAAAAGCACTCATGACAAGAAATCAAATACAAAAGTATGAACTGTAGAGAAATAGAATTCAAAGTATGAACAAGGTAACGCCATTAGGTAGGTGCTAGGTGCTTCCAATTCAATTTCTGCTGTGAATGGAAATGAAATTATTATTATTCAATATATCCAAGAAATATTATGGGAAGAACTTAACCACAAACTACAAACCCTATACCTTAAACCCTAAACCCTACAACCTCAATCCTCATCCCTATAACCTATACCCTCGACCTTATACCCTAAACCTTGAACATTGTCCCTCAACCCTCAACCCTATACCTTAAACCCTAAACCCTATGCCTTAAACCCTCAACCCATACCCTAAACCTTATATCCAATATTTTAAATCCTAATCCATATACCCTATACACTTAACTTTAGACACTCAACCCTGAACATTATCCCTCGACCATAAACCCTCAATCCTCCACCCTATACCTTCAATCCAATACTTAAGCCCTAATCCCTCAACCCTCAACCCTATACCTTAAACCCTAAACTCTATAACCTTAACCCTCACCCCTATACCCTCAACTTTATTTCCTAAACCCTGAATATTATCCCTCAACACTATACTTAAACCCTAAACCATACACTCTCAACCCTTCACCCTGTACTTAAGCCCTAATCCCTCAATCTTTAACCCTATACCTTAAAGCCTAAACCCTACACCCTCATCCCTATTCCCTATACCTTCAACCTTATATCCTAAACCTTGAACATTGTCCCTCAATACTCAACCCTCAACCCTATACCTTAAACCCCAAGCCATGCAATCTCAACCCTTAACCCTATGCCTTATTCCCTCAACCCATAGCCTAAACCCTATACCCAATATTTTAAACCTTGATCTTTATACTCTACACACTTAATCTTATTCACTCAATGAGTTGAACATTATCCCTCAATCGTACACCCTCAACCCTCAATCCTATACCCTATACCCTCAACCCTAATCACTCAACCCTCAACCATATATCTTAAAGCATAAACCCTACACCCTCAACCCTCATCCCTATACCCTCAACCTTATACCCTAAACCTTAAACATTGTCCTCAACCCAGACTTCTTAAAACCTAAACCATACACTATCAATCTTAACCCTATGCCTTATTCCCTCAACCCATACCCTAAACCCTATACCCAATATTCCAAACCCTAATCTTTTTCCTACACACTTAATCTTATACACTCAACGGGCTGAACATTATCCCTCAACCATAAGGGTAAAAGCACAAACTTGTGTCACACTTTATAAAGGAATCGACCAACATCAAAAAAAATTCTAAACTTCGACCACATAAAAGTGGTCTTTATGTTTTGAATTTCAAAATGGTGTAAACTAATGAAATATATAACTTTTGATGTAGTTTATTCCTGTAAAATTTAAAAAAATTGTTTTCATTATGTTTTTATCAATTTAAGGACAAATTTTGAGGCTGAAAATTTCTAAAAGAGTGATTTCATCGGGTCATTAAGAAACAAATTGAAAAAAAACTTCATTTCTCCCTCTCTTTTTTCCAAATAGGTAACTTCAATATCTTGTGCATGGAAAAAAAAATCACATTTTGATGTATATTTTTCTCGAATAACGCTTTTAAAGTCAACATGTCAATTTGACAATTTTCACCGTCATTAACTATTTTTTAATCATTTTCAAAAAAAATATAATACTTTTGAAGAAGACTCTCTCCTCTTGTGCCTCATATAAGATTTAAATTTTTTTAATAAGTTTTATTATCTTTTTTTTAATTTCTAATTAGCCCCTTTTTTATTTTTAAAACCTACTTGCATTGTTTTAAAAATAAAATATATTAAAACTAATCAAAATATTATAAAAATTATATATTTGGATTCTCCACTCTAAGCTCTACAAAAGGGTATTTTTATTTTTTGCAGAAAGATCATTTTGACTAGAGAAATAGTCTGTCAAAGTTGAATGTTTCAGAAAATTTTAAAAAATGATGAGTTGGCTACCATGTAGGATGCCAACTAGACATTTATGGCCGAGAGGGTATCGGTCGAATGTTTCGTCTGAAACATACTTGGCCAAAAATGTCTTGATATTTCCAAGCCATAAATACTAGATACACTCACTTTTCCCATATTTTTGGCCAGCTGTATTTGACCGAGTAACCTTCGGCCGAAACCTCTTCGGCCGAAAATTTGCTTGCCATGTCGGCGCCACATGGTTTCGGCCGAAAGTGACTCGGCCTAATGTCTTCCGGCCGAAAATAGTTCACTCGGAACCATTTATTTGGCCAAAAGTGTGACACACTTTTGTGCTTTTACCCATAAACCCTCAACTCAAATCTATAACCTATACATAAGCCCTAATCCCTCAACCCTCAATCCCAATATCTTAAACCCTAATCCCTATACCCTATATACTTAACCTTAGACAATCAACCCTAACACCTATGATATATTCCCTAATACTTGAGTGTAGTACTAAAGTAGTTATCTTGTTATTTGATACCTAATGTCAAAAATTCCCAATCTCTTTGATAAAGGAATATATTCTCTATGATATATGCCCCATTTGGTGGCTAACTTTGTCTTGTACCAGTCTTCTACATTTACCCAAATTTGGTTATATCTCAAAAAGCCATCTAAATTTTTTGCAAAATTCCCTCCATTAGTGGGAATGAATAATGATCTTTTAGTGAAGCTTAGTTGAGATCTCTACATTCTACACACATCCTTATCTATCCATTGTTCTTTCTAAAAAGGACCGAATTGGAATCCTAGGAATGTTTAATGGGGTATGTGATCTTTGATTTAATCATCTAAGTTCCTATTTCATCAAAGGATCAATTTTAGGATTTATCAACCTTTTCTTCTACCTTATTGGCTTGGAATTGGTAGAAAGCTATATTACATGCTAGATGATGTCTTGATTGGAACCTTTAAGGTCATCATAATTCCCTGACATGACATGATCATAGTTGGTACATAATTAGACCAAGAGGTCAACGTCTTTTTAAGTGCAAACTTTGACAACCTTCAATCTTCTTAATAGAGGTATTTCTATTCATGTATAGTCACCCCTATCATCCATGAACTTTCTATCATTTTTCTCTTATATCATTCAAGTTGAATAGACTTTTCAAGACGATCAATCTTTTTGGCAACTTGTTTGATTATAATTGAACAATTTGATCTTCATATGCCTCTTTTATTTTAGGTTGAATTTGATTAGTAAATTCACCAATGTTGAAGAAATAACACAATTTTCTCATCACTTTCAAACACTTGTCAATGATCTCTAATCTTTGGCACATATAGCCTAATTATTATTTTCATATAATATTTGTTTTGTAATGTATTTGTTTTGATCAAAATGGGAGTTGATTCCAACCCTATGGTTAGCATCTAATTTCTATGCTTAAGGAATGCATTGAAAGTTGATCACATTGAAACATTCAACAAGTTCCACACTCTATGCATGTAAGCTCTCATTTGACCATTCTTTGGTTGTTGATCTCACCTATTTAAAACTAGTTTGAAATCTATGAACACTTGTAAATACCTAATTCCCATCTTTCTAGTAAGTGAGAGTTCATGAACAAGTAACATTTACTCAACCTCAATGTTTATACAAGGAAATTGGAGCCTATATAGATGGAAGAACTTCTTTCCATTTAGACATATCAAACATTAACCTACCCTTATGCTATTTTTGTCACATCCCTTAAATGGAGACTATGTGTTCGGTTATGTATTTCAAATACAATGATAATTGCAAGTAACTGCTTTCATGTGCTCATGACATTGGGAATGAATAGTTTTTCTTTTATCATAACTGTAATGTTAACAAACTTTTTTATTTTCCAAGAAGTTGAATGAGATCATGAAATTAAATTTAAATGCATATTATTAGGTCGTTGAGAACGATCTAACCATTATCCTTGTCAGTGGATGCAAGATTGTCAATGCCACGAGAGAAAGGGAAATATCATCAGGGAGAGGATGTGGTTAACAATGGATCAATTTTATCATCAAACCTTGAGTCGGTGTAAGACAGTGTATCAAAGTAGTAACTTGGTCAAAAGTAATTAAATATAATTATCGTTATGCAAGTCAATTTTAAATATTTATATATATAAATATCATTAATCACCTTTTAAGGAGATTTCCAAAAGGTTTATAAATATTAAATTAAAATAATTGATATAAATAAAATATTAAATAATAATATCCTCTTGAGAGTTGAGAGGAATAATTCTTGATATTTATAAATATATTTTTGCAATGGCAATTTAATTATTAATGATGGATATGAATCTAAGGTCACCGATCAATTATAAAATTAAAAGAAAGGTCTTGAAATCGAAAAGTAAATAAATTTGGGAGAGTTGTTGGAATTTGAAGGTAATTCTTCTCGTCATCGCTCTTCCGCATCTCTGGTATAAACGACCAAGAAGAAGAAGCCATACAGTCACAGCTTTGCAATCTTGGCGGGAGATTTCTTTGGGGAAACTCTTTTTACGGATGAAGACCATTACCTTGGGGCTCTCTCTTCTTTACACGACATTCTACTATGTTTGTTACTATGCTTTCTTCATAAAAACAATCTTTGGAAGAATCTTACTGACTCTCTTCTCAGTCACATACCTTTTTGTCTTGGATAGTAGTTGTTCTATCCTCTTTTGTCTGGCTTTTACTATCGTTCTTCTCTGGTCGTTTTTCCCTTAAAGGCGAATTGGGTGACTGAAATCTAGATATTTTTTAAGTCGGAAAAGTGGGAGTCATGGTTGGAATTCAAGCCTGCAGGACCATTGTTGGAAGTGTTCGAGTCGATTCTCTTTTATCACTGCCGCTTTCAAGTCTTTCATTCCTTTAGCATAAACCCGTCTCTCTTTCTTGGCTCGATTAATTTTCGTCCTCCTCTCTTTTCTTCGGTGATCTTTTATAGTCTTTTCCTTCAAAAATCTGAAGGGAGCTATGTGCGCGGCGTGGGTCTGTTGTTCAAGTTAATTCCCCACTTCTGTAGCGAAGTCCATTACTGGATTTGCATCTCCAACGATAGTGTTGAGCTAGCGGGTTTTCCCAAGAATTGGAGGTTGAGGATATCTGAATCGAGGAACTTCACAGGCACATACGAATATGTTAAACAATCTGTTGCTTGACTTAGTATCTCTGATATGATCTTGTTGTTAATATTTTCTTCATTAAAGGATTCGAGTCTGTGCACCAATGGTATTGTTCAATAGTGAAAGGATTTAATTTGGAATTCATGTGAATCGAAGTCTCTTGTTCGTGGCTGAGATTTGATATCAACGTAGTTGTTGCTTTTCTTGATCAAATTCAGTACTCTTTCTCATAACTAGTATGAACTTCTTTTAAACTGCCTTGGTTAATCTGGATAGAACGAATATTTATGACTTCTCTTCATAATCTCTTAACCTGAACCCCTTTTATTGAAAACTCGAATCTGATCTATGGGACAGGGTTGTCTAGAGTTAAATGAGAATATTCAAATTATGAAAATTTGAAGGGGAATAGATTATGAGTCCTCCCGGGACTTAAAATTTTACTTATGATTCCTAAAGAGTAATGTGCTTTTTGAGTCGTACAATATTTTCCTTCAATTGTAAATCTCTAAGAAATATGTCTTTGCTTAATGATCTGTTGAACCCTTAATAAATAAGTCTCTTCTTATAAGTGCTCAAGATGAAAATAATATATAAATGTATAAATGTTTTAAAGCAAAGAGGAATGATAAAGGACATTAAGCTTGTGATTATTGCAAAAGGGGAAACTTGTTGGTGCCACTCTGTAATTCTGAAAGGAACTTCTTTGAATCAAATTGATTTGTCGTTGGTCTTTATTTTTTCTCAGTAAGCCTGAAATTGTAACTTAAACTGAAAGTAAACAAGTGATATAGATTGAGAATTGGAAATATATAACCCTATGGTTAAGATATAACCTCGAACTAAGAAAAAAATGATAATCAACCTGATGTTGCAAGATTACAAACTTGATCTAAGTATTATCTTGTTGAGAAAGGGTGAGAGTGCTGAAGACAGAGGAGTGCCAGAGATATCAGCACAGGAGTGCCATAAATATTAAAATCCTTAGCCAAGGTATGATGCTAGATTCAACATTTGTCAGCTATCAAGTACCAGATATACCACTGATCATAGTGGCCTTTCTAGTTGGGAGGAACCCTAAGTAAGGTCGATCAAGAGGTATAGGTCCTTAACACCAGGATTAGAGACATGATGATAATTTGATCCATGTTGATTACCCTCGTGAAGGGTGGGTTCTTCAGTTGAAGAAACTCGGGAGGCTAGTAGGTCTTGGTTGGGCGGTAAAGCCCTTGATGATAATTCTTTTTCCTTCATTATTGAAGAAGCCCAAGTATAACAACATGAAGATGACGGCAAATGTATTTCTTCCTCACCCATAAATCCAGGTACATGCAATGCTAATTATCGTTTACTTTCATTTATGCCCTGAATTTTATTCTTTTATGTTAATGTATGTTGTAAGATTCTATAGTTAAGCAGTGAGATAGTTACTTGATCCATTTAGCTAAAATGACAAATCTGAGATTAGTTAATGAAAACAAAGAAGTTATTTCTTTCCTCGATTAGTTAATTGGTTGAATGGGAAACCTAGATGGAATAGTTAGTTAATGTTGGATGAAAGTTGGCAGTGAGTTTTCCATTTCTTAAACCATAGAATGACAACTGTTACATTTGTTTCATAGCTGTAGTAATTTTTGGTTACTTTCTGGAAGTAAAGAAAAGTAGTTATTATCTTTCTGAGATTCTCTGTTATATGTTTACAATAATAGTTTTTCTTTCAACTAGAAATGGAAATATAAAAGTTAGTTGATGTGTTGAATGATGTAATGACATAGGGAATGATTTTATTTTCCTTCTTACTACAAAGGAAACCCTAGTTTGACAGTTATTCAGTTATTGATCTTTTGTGAAATGGTTGGTGAAAACCATAAGTTGCTTTAGATTAGTTGAACCTGAAAACTTAGAAGATAGTTGGGATTTTAATTTGACTCAGTTGAAATCGTTTTGGATACCCTAGAATGGAAACGAGTTAGTTGTTTTTCGGTTGAAACTAGTAATTGGTTAACATTTTTAAACTGTAGAGTAAGTGAGTGTTACAATTGTTACATCTAGCACCATCAACAAATAACCTTCATAGATCAAATTGACCTTATTGACACTATTAGGGCATATTTTCATGTTCACTAAAGTTTAGTATTGGTTGGTATTCATCGTATATAACATATGTCCCAAGCCACTAGAGTTATAATTATCATATTGATCACTTCCATAGCTCTATATTGCTCACAAGTTCATTTAGTCATCTTAATAGGAGATTTTGTTCTCTCTGTTTATAACCTTGAGGTTAATTTGTTCCCTGAAGTGAACATTATACTAGTGACTCATGGGTAACATGTTCTTTGCTACACCCATGAGTTATTACTAGGGATAGATAAGGTGTGTCCAATCTAAGGATAGATAACTTCTTCTTTTAGCTATGATTTTTTTCGATAAGCATAGACCAAGAGGGGGAAGAATATCAAGGTACTATGATATTTGGACATGCAAACAAGGTGAGAGATAAGTCCTTGATAGATACTACAATTTTGACTCATTGTTCATCTGACTGCATAACTTTTTCCATAGGTTAATAGACTAATCATAAGCATCAATTACTTTCTAAGGAAATGGATGCCACAATAAATACATACAAACATACATATATTCATACATACACACATATAAACATATATACATTCATCCATACATACATACATACATGCATGCATGCATACATACAAGCATGCATACAAACATACATATATATAAACATACATACAAACACATGCAAACAAATTAGACAACACACAATGTGAGCACATTATTAGCGCTCATGCTTTGGCCTTCTTTGGGAATTCCCAAGCCTTTCGCTTGGATTTGCTTTGGATTTCCAACCCAAAGGCTTGGACTGCCTTTTTAATGCCCAAAAATGTGTTTTTACATATTCTAAAAAAAAACACATAATCTCGTTCGTGCTCCCCATCATGTTTGCACGTGTTTCAACATCGAGTAAAAAAATGGGTAATTTTAAGCTCTCTCTTAGGTATCTAATGATGTAATTTTTTCACATTTTGACTATATTAAGGCTTTCATCTTTAATTTCTTTTGTTAGTGTATCCGTTTGTTTTCAAAAACCAATGTTTGGTATTTTTAACTTTATTTTTTAACCGTTCATTAAAATTTCAAATAAATTACATTTTTATAAACTAGAATCCATTCTACACATATTAAAAAAAATGATTTTCAATTAGTTTTCAATTTTTTTTAGGGGGGAGAATGGTCAATTTTTTGTTTTTCAAGATGTATCCACTTTGAAAATTAGTAAAAAATCATATATTCATTAAAAAATTATTAAAAAAATTGTGGATAAACTATATGTTGTTAGCTAATTTCTCACTGAAGAGATTTTAAAAATATTAAAAAAAAAAGTTAACATTTTAAGGGGGCTACAACATACGCTATGTTATCTTTTTTCAAAAAACAGGACCAATTTGTGTGGCCCCCCTTTTTTGAACCCCTTAATCTCTAACATTTTAAAAAAAAATAGTAGTTTAGAAAGAAGATTCAAAGCACTATGACCCTTGTTTTTGTTACATGTTAAAGTTTTGAGTGTAACTATCCTCAATTTCTCAGCCAAAGTCAATATTTCCTGATTTCAGAAGAAAAAAAGTGGCCACTTAAGACCCTTTTTTGGCCCCCCATCTTTGTGCACTTACCCATCTCCAATTTAGAAATTTAAAGGTTACCCTTAGAACCCACATGACTTTAGATCATACAAAACTGGCCCTATAATCACCCCGTATAAACCCTAAAACATAATTGATCAGTGGCATGACTCTTCTCACAAACCTGGCAAGTGTCAATTTTTTCCAAAGGACATTCTCTTAATAGATGTTTTTCGACACCTAGGACAATAGATGGATGAGGTCTCAGGATTATGTGGTTTGACCAGTATTCCATCTAGCGTGGTGTTTAACTAAACAAGAATCTCATTTTTGAGATTTTCTATTTCCTCACACAGTTTACCTATTTCATTGGAACCTCTAAAAAGAGTAGATTTATGAATTCCTCCTTGAGTACGGGATAAATTTCGGCATAGCTCAATGATATCATCGAGTCCAAGTTGGGATACATCTCCTTTTCCCATCAAATCTAGGCTTCTCCTAGCATCTTCATCAAGTCCTTTAAGAAATATGGTCTTCAAAATTTCCAGACTTATGGCTTCTTCGCCACATCATTTAGATAAGACGATGAACCTATCTAGGTAATCTTTTAAGCTTTCATCTTCATTTTTCCTCAATTTGAACAACTCTTCTTTCCTATCACTGACTCTACATTAACTTTGGTATTTTTCCAAAAAGGAAGATTCCATATCATCCCAGGTGAATATTGATCATGAAGCTAATCCCATGAACCAACACATTGTAGTATCCTTCAGAGTGGAGGAAAAGAGCTTTAATTTTTTGTTATCATTTTTGTAGTCATACGTCTAACACAACACTTTAAACTCAAAAAGAAACTGGTCAGGGTCTTCGAAGGATAAACCTTGGAAGGTTGGTAAGATGGATGGTGAAATGTTCTTCATAGGTGTATCATCATCTTAGTTGAGAGCAATAGGATAGGTAAATGTTCATGCTCCCCCTCTTGGGTTAGTGCCATTTCTATGGTTATCACCCATGACGTCGAAAGGAATATGTTCCTCTTCAAAGGTTTTCTCTAATGGCTAAGGTTCAGGGGTATGCAAAGGAATGCTTTCCTCTACAAATATTTGCTCTAGTGGTTGAGGTTTTGGTGTATACTGGGAGGTCTCAGGTTGATCCCGCTTGATAATTCTTCAATAACTTCTTCAACTGAGACTTCTACCTCCCTTCTTGTGGTTGGATCGTCCTTTGGGGGGTTTTTGGTACAAATCTTCTGTGCAGACCTCGTTTCCTGACCATGTAGAAAAAGAAGCCTGGAAACTATTTTTCCTAAAGAGGTATCCAAGCAATCTCCTATTAACACTAGAAAAGGAATGGTCTTTGACAACAGTGCCAAAAAGTGACAGGATGTCGTGAGGTCCTAACACTTTAGTTAAAAATATATCAATTATGTCAACTGAGTAGTGTTCAAAGGTTGTATGCAATAGGGGATGTGTTGGCCATCTCTCTGAGATTTTCTAAATGCTTAAAATGGTTGTAAACAAAAATTAAACTAGAAAGCATGAAATTGTTTAAACTAGAAAACATTCAAATTCCTATTCTAGAAAGCATGCAAATTTCCTAGGAACTAACACTTGTAGTTAAACTATGAAATCTAAATGAAGGAAACTAATGGCTAACAACTAACTGTTGATAGATAATATACTTAACAACTTGTAACTAACAACAAGAGTGAGTGCTCTGGAATTTCCAACTGAACAAAACTTAAAGATTGCAAACTTAAAACTATGACCTGCAGGAACACATGACAGAGCTCGACACAAAATAACATTCATCCAAATTTAACAGGTACAAAATGAAAGTAACCGTATTAACAAAAGGAATACTTATCTACTCTATGAGTGTTGGGAATAGGATGTCGATTAATTGCAATCCTAAACATATTTCATGTATCTCCTAAGTTCTTGGAAAGTGTTCCCCAACACTAGGATTAGAAAGAGATTAAATTTGAATGAAATGAACATGTAAATTGACATTTTTGATTATTCCTAAATAATAGGAACATGTGGGGCATCCAAGAAGAGCTCCAAAATAGGAGCACATGGGGTGCCCACATGGAAGATGGAACCCACCTTGCTTAAGTTAACAATTTGGAGGATTGATAACACTTCAGTAATGCATGTAAAGATCCTACAAGTTAGGAATTGATATTTACATGAGTGGAGTTCAGTTCAGTTCAGTTGAAAATTCAGTTTGGTTCAGTTCAGTATCAGTTTAGTTCAATTTAGTTCAGTTTAGTTTAGTTCAGTTATGGTTCAGTTATCTTCAGTTGCATGTAGTTAGTTTCAATTGAATGCTAGTTGACTTGAGTTGCATGACTAATGACTTTAGTTGCATGACAGATAGCAGGTGATACATTCAGTTAAGTGGGTATGATCAATCATGCATCATGTTTGCATGAATTGATGGAGAGATATGTTTTAGTTAACTAAGATTGACTTGGACCGACCTTGAGAGCCCAAGTTGGCATCTTTGAGTTAACACCTTTTGCATGAGAATATATTTACAAGGCTCAGTTAAGTGGGCCCATTCCTGGGTGCCAACTTTGAGGTGATGCTTGCAAGATATTTTCTTGACCAACAATCAGTTAAGATTTTAGTTTGGGGTGCCTAAATTGAGAAGACTTTGGCTTTGAATTCATGTTTTAGTGTGGAACTCTACTTGCACAATCTATGCGTAGATTTTTGAGAGGAGCTTTATTCTCTTGTATTTGATAACTCTTATGAGTTTTCATGCTCGTTAATTGTCTATTTATTACAACAATTGCATCAGAGTTGATAGCAAGTTAGTAGGTTGAGCTTGTGCATGTGTGAGGGTTTGAAGCATGGCATGGGATTTGTAGATTAATGCTTAGTCACTTGGAATGCATGGATAGCTTGTGCTACAAAAAGTGATAAGTTGTAAGGAATTGGAAAATCCTTCACACCACTATGACTTGGAGCAGAGAATGGACAATTGAAACGAAAACCATAATAACCATCACTATACTGGAGACAAATTTAACTAAATCAATGGTTCTTTGACATGATCCAGCTAACCCGATATGTTTGAATTTACTCAATGCATAGAATTAGTTGCATTATCCTAGGGTGACGGGGTCGAATTCACAACACACTATAATGCAACAACTAAAGCATTCAATATTTATAGACCATTAAGGATTTACAAATGTGCAAATTCATAACTCAGGCTTTCCATACAAAACATACTTAAAGATCCTATGAATTAACTCATAAACCATTGATTGCATTAAACCAATTTAATCAACTACTTGAATTGAAGCAACAATGCAAACACACATCCAACCACATGAATTGGAGACCAATGAGATAATCTTTAACTATTTCATTGTTGATTTGTGAACGTATACATTGGAGACAATTTGCATGAAATTTTCCATTATCGATTTTCAAATGCTATAATTGTTGTAAAATGTTTAAGCTAACTGTGAATACAAACTCATAGCCTAAGACTCAACAAGTAATTCTATATCCATTATATCCTTGTACTCATAAAAACTTCACTACGACTATCAAAGATCAACCAAAATTTCAAAGAACCCTACACAATAGCCTTGAAATCCCTTTTATATGATTAAGGTAGCAAACAAGCATCAGGCTATTAGCTATTTACATTTCATTTCAATCAGTATTTCAAACACATTTCACCTCATGTCAACACCTACGCAGTTATATTACATTTTGAAGAAATGGGGAGAAAATACAAAACGACAAAACTTGTAAAAGCTTTTGGAGCTCGTATCCATATTGGTCAAGAATTCCACATCACCATCCATTCGAAAAAAGGTGTAAAACATGATAAAAGAGGAAAATAAAACAAACAGAACAAATAGGTTGAGTTACCACATGCATCTTAATATTAAGAGGATATAGATTTCCCTTACACAATTATTTCAAAGGTCAGACCTGTACTATAATTGACCATACTCTATATTCCTCTCGCCACCTTCATGGCTTACTCAACATATTTCTCCAACCAATCTCTATATTCATCCCCAGTAGGCTAATTAATATCAAGCAACTTCTACACCTTTGTATTATATGCATTATATCTTGCATCAATTACTACTCTGGCTTCTTTCACAAAAGTGTCCATGTCTATTTGGATTCCAATGAGAGTATCAATAACGCCATACAAGAAAGTTACGTCTAATTTATCATCAACATATTCTATTCATGGTCCTATAGTTGTTTGATGCTTGAAGAATTCCCTCCATGGTGCATACTCCATGAGTGTTCCATCTTCATTGAGGATCTTGGGCACACCATGTTCTTCCATACTCCTAAATGCTTTGATTTTACCTTGTAGTTGTGTTCCAATTCACTCATGAGAACCTGTGATCTCACCAATCATCTCAATTCCCCTTATGATATTTGGGAGATTTATTGGAGCTTCAGGGTCATCCTTTATGTTCGCTTGTATCTCCTTTAAACTATTCAATCTACTACTCCACTTATTCCAAGTATTTTGGAAAACCTCCTGAACATGTTGGAACCTTTCAAAATCCTCATGTATACCCTTATATGTTAACCATGCATCTTCTACTTTAAAATTTTCCTTTGTCAATCTATGGCTTAAGATCTCATCAGTCATACCCTTTGTGATCTTATTCATATCCTCCTAGAGCTTAATATTTTTAGACTTGACTATTTGGAGTTCATTCTTCATGGAAATAATTCTTGCCTTGAAGGTTTCCTTTTCCTATGATGGGATACTAGCTAGGGAAGTAGGTAAGTTCTTCTAAGTTGCACTAATTGTAGTAGCCTTTAACTTATTGTATTCCTCAACCAATTTGTTATGCTTTTCCAACAATTTCATGTACCTGGCCTGAAAGATCTCTGCAGTGTCCACACTCAACATGGTTATGTGCATTGTTAGTCTTGCAGCTTGTGGGGTTGTCATTTCTAAATCCCTACCTATTATCAAGTCTCCTGAGCGGTCAGTCATTGCTCTACTGAGTCTACATCTCCCTGAATCTGGTGTCAGTTGCCAAATAGACAACGCATGTAGACTAGGACTAAACCATGAACTAAAAAATTTCTCATGAAATGTTTGTTCTGACACCACAACACTCGGGTCATTTTTTATTGCATCTAGGGAAATTATTGATGAAAAACTCCAGCTAGGCATCACCATCATTCCATTGTTTTTTACCAATCTCCTACCTTCCATAGGATTCATTTGTGTAATTTTCTGAATAATTTCTTGCTCGGTCTTCTTTCTAACTTCCTCTAGTTGGGAAGGGTCCCCTCTTTCCTGAGCCTTCTATATCCTGTCATTTATTTCCCGAGCCTTGAGCTCAACCACATATTCCCTAAATTCTCTTGTTACAAAATATTCATCTTCTAGAAACTTAGCACAAGCTAGTACCTATTCATCATTATCTTGGCTTTCATCATATTCCCAAGGTACTAGCCTATCATCTAGGAGAAAAAGTTCCATTACATCCCCAATATTGGGGTGTGAAAATTCAGACTATGCTCCTTGTTCAATAGGGGCAGATTCATTGGATGGTTGCTACACATTCTTCTCAACATCTTGTGCTTCACCAGCGCTCTCAGTAGGTAACTCCATAACAAGAGTATCCCCTATATCCAATAGTTGTTGCTCTTCTAGTGCTGTGAGCTACTTTGGTTGACCACCAACTTTTATTAAATGCTCTTGTAAAGCAATTTGAGCTAGCTAATTAGCTTGTTCCACCTTCTCCAAGAAAGTGCCATCCATGAAGTTACTAAGGACCAATTCCATCCTTTTATATTTGTCAGAGATGTGTTTGTAAGGGATTTGATAGTAATAATTTTGAGTATAAGCCCTATGCTCAACCTCAACAATCTTCATCCATATGTCTTCTCTATCCCAAACAAATGAAGGTGTTGGAAAATTCCTTATCACATCTTCCCTAAAGTAGAAGGCATGAGGTCCATACCCTGAGATTGACCTCTTTGTCTTTTCTCTGCTGATATGTCCTTCTGGGTCAAACTTTCTAGTAGAAGCTACTTCCATTCTTAGGTTGCTAACCATTATACCAAATACCTCATATGCTTCCTTTTTCGATACAACAAAATAGTCAAAGGAGAAATTTGATGCAATGATAGAGGACTTTCGGAACAACCTAAAGTTCTTTGCATCAGAGTGGTCCATTTGCCACATTATTTCAATAAAGGCCAACCTATCAGAGACAAACTTGGGTAACAAATGCAGTGCAACAGGAGTCCCATAGCATTTGATGACTGTGCAATCATTATATAAATACCAGTCTCCCTAATTGTATTCATAGTCTGGGTTGTCACCAAATTCCTTTTTCCTTAACAATGCCTGAATTGTTTAGGAAATCCTTTCAGTAGGTGCAACACCCATTTGCACTAGAGTAATGTGTTTTATGATGTTACAGAATGCAACACAATTTGAGTTTGAGCAATGTAAATCCCAAAGGTGTGTCCACATTTGAACTGGCAACTTATTATTCATTTCATCCACCTACCTTAGTTTCATGGCCTTGCCAAAGACATCATGTCCCTAATATAATATCATATGCATCAATAATGAATAGTGTATGAATTTCAATGTGGTTCTCCTCTCCTTTAACCTTACCAGATCATAGTGTAATTATTCTGCAACTCGTTGGGAATAGTCAAACTAGGTATGCTTGTTTCTATGTTGAATATACATAATTATAAATAGTAGGGGTGAGGTTATCCTTCCATCACACCTTACTCCAAGCACCTAACACAACATATAATATGTGTATCTAAAATAATCTACAAACTCTTCACAGTCCCATGGTTCAACCTCTTTGAGTGCAAACATAATGCCCTTTTCTCGCCTATGCCTAGGTATTTCACCTTTTCGGACCACTACCTTGTGTTTGGATATTCCTGTTGCAATTTTTCAAATTAATCTTTTCGTTGGAATCAAATTTGATTCTAAAAACCTCCACAACTTTACTTTCCTTTATTTTCTAAATGCTCCTACACTCGGTGTCTGTAATTACCTTGTTTATGTCATCATATCTATCTGCAAAATGGAGCATCAAATCCACCTCAACAAAAAAATTGGGGACAACCAATTTTCCTAGATCATAACAATAGAAATTTTTACCAGGATGTCGAGCATCTCTTCTTGTAAAAGCATATAGGAACAAGTCCCATCTAGTATCTGGCACAACAATGTCACCAATTCCCTCTGCAAGGTCCTTGAAATTGGTGGTTAGGATTCCTTCCCCTGTAGCCTTCCTACCACTTTCCTTGATGTCTAGCGGTTGGAATTTATCCATTAAGCAGGTATAATCCTTAGGTTGCCCCCTTTTCTTTTTAGCGACTTTAGATGTTTGAGGGGGGTCATGGGAGACCTTCTACTTTTTCTTCTTGGGTACAAATTTTGACGATGAGGACTCACTAGGTTGGCTCATTTTAGCTTCTTCAGGGTTTTTACTTAGTTTGGAAATAAACTAGGTTTGGGATTATTACCCTATCCTTAATAGTTTACACTCAAATTCAAACATGATTTTACCCAATTAGGAAACTGTACTTATTCAAGAGAAACCAAAAACTGTAAACAATTCTTGAAATCAACTCAGGCACCCTTTGGTTCGACACACTAGTTCTTATAAAGCATTAAAAGAAACCAATGGAATATTTATGGCAACTTACCCAAGAATAAACTTTTTGTAACTCCTTCAGTTTGAGCTTTGGTTACTTCAGACTCTCATTTAGTTCCTCGGACATTCGACTGAGATGAAAATACAAACTATAAACCTCTTTCAATGAATTTAACTGAGTACACATACCATTAATGGTGCAAGAAAGCTTGTGCGAGTGAAAAATTACGCCTCAGGTTGGTCATTCCTATTTGAATTCAAATCATCGATGCATTTAGATGAAAAACTCATCTAATGGCTCATGTTGTTTCCTACTCTCCACGGGCCCCACCGACGATTTGATGTGTACTTGATGAGCTAGGAAACTGCAATGCATATTTCCCCACATTTCATGAGTATCACCCATCTCGTTTCTCCTTTCTACACTAGGATCTCATCAAGCGATGGCTAGAAGGCCAATGATGAGACATCAACCCTTTATCATGAGCGTGAAGAAGATATCAACTGAAGACTTGAGTTCCATCGCTCATTGCGTGTCCAAGGTTCATTAATTAGTCCCAACTCGTGACAGAACAAAGTTGTGTGATGGGAAGATGCTCCACCAATTGGCGGTCGTGGGTTCTCTCCAGAAAAACACAATGTAACCAGTGATAGTACAAGGACCAGCGATGGGTCAAGACCTTAACCGCATCGCTCATCACGGGTTACCTCCTCAAAATAACAACAAAACAAGCGATGGGCGATGGACTTAGGCTGAAGGATAGACATTATATCGCTCATCGCGAGTTAGAAGAATTTTTTCACACAATAACACGCGATAGGAGGGTGAACAGTGAGCAACAAGCTTAAACAATGTTGGAGACATGTGCATAAAATTTGTTCATAAAAGGGATCATGCTAGGCTCAACGGTAACCAAGGCATTGTGGCTGGTTGAACAACAATAATAAAGACCACAGAAAGGCACTTAAGTGATAAGTAAACTGGTTCGGCCAGTCAACATGAGAACATAAACTGAATGAAGTTGAGGGTGGCAAGATACATAAAATTCTTAAACTCTAGACCCTAATGTCAAAATATGTAAGCAACCAGTAACATGACCATGAATTCAATGGAACCATGAAAATTTATGGGTTCCACCAGTGGCTCCGACTGGGGATGTATGCCCCTCATGGACATAGAAAGATCTTAGATCTCTGGTTGAGCAAACCAAGCACACAAGGATCAAAAGAGAAACCATGAGCTTGTCCGGACTAGACAAGAAAATGCAACAGAAAAGAAACAAACTAAACCTATTTACAAAAATTTACAGGACTATACATTATACATGGAAAATAGCCTATTTCAGGAGAAATAGGGTTTCAAGAACTGTCCATGTACTAGCAGTTTGAGAACCTCACCTGTTAGGGACTATAGGAAATGTGAGTCTTCGCCATGTAAGTCAACAATTAAGTAAGGACCTAGCCACATGGGATCAAACTTCCCATGTTTACCTTTTTCCTCCATCCTAGCATTCCACATTATAACCATACTTCCCACCTCAAACTTTCTTTCAATAGCTCTTTTGTCATACAAGTGTTTCACTTGCAATTCCAGCTTCTTGTTTCTTTTATGGGCTTCTCTCCTTGTTTCATCAAGCTCAATCAACTCATTCATTCTCCACTGCATCTCATTGAAAATATCACTATCATATTCTTGTACAAACTTGTACATCTTAATCAAATTGTTATGTGGTATTTTGGCTTCAACCTCGTACACAAAATTGAAAGGGGACTGTCCAATGACTTTCTTCATAGTTGTCCTATCAACCCATAGAGCAAGCTGCAAATTCGAATCCCAAGCATTCTTATTCTTCTCAATCACCCTCATAATAATCTTCACGAGGCTCTTATTACTGGACTCAGCTTGCCAATTCCCCTGGGGATGGTATGGGGATGGATATGATATGTTTATGTCATGTTGGTTACAAAAATCAAGGAATTTCTTAGACCTGAAACACATAGCATTGTTAGACAATTCTTTCAAGGACCCCAAATCTGCTCAAAACATTTTTCATTAGAAAATCAATGATGAATTTACTAGTTACCTTCCTAGTAGGAATGGATTCAACCCTCTTTGTGAAATAATCGATCGCTACAAGAATCTAGGTATGTCCTCCACTAGATTTCAAAAAGATATCTCCAATAAAATCAATGCCCCATTGTTGGAAATGGGTGTGTGCTGACACTGGCCTGAGTGGTAAATTTCTTGAGAATTTTAATTTACCCGTGAACCTCTAACAAGCATCACATTTCTTTAGTAACCTATAGGAATCCTTGAATATGGTAGGCCACCAAAATCTTGTCCTCAATATCTTATGAGTAGTAGTTTTGGCCATGTAATGGCCCCCACAGGCTCCTTTATGCATCTCAATCAGCAAATATTCTGCTTGGTCACCATCAACACATCTGAGAAGCACACCCTCTAGGCTTCTCCACTAGAGTTCACCATCAACGATAACATACCTAATTTCTTGCAATTTTAAAGTTCTCTTCTCATTGTTAGGCATGACATCCAGGCATTGCATGGTCTACAAGTACTCAACTATCCTTTTGTACTAGCCACATGTTTGCATATCACATATGGGAGAAACATTTTCTTGTTCAACTTCATTAATTTGGTTTACTTCTAGATTAGTTAAAGCTGAGCTTGGCTAAACCTTGGCCTTGTACCAGATTCGTAATTTGGACATCTATGTTGAACTCTTGGATTCTGTTAATCCATCTACATCTCTGAACTGTAGTTTCTTGTTGGGTGAAGATGTCTTTTACTGTAGTTGTTGGGACATAGGCCACAACTATAGCCCCAGTCAAATATGTTCTAAAAATTTTAACAGCCTTAACTAAGGAATAGGCTTGCTTCTCAGTGGCATCATACTTGAGTTCGACTGCTTGCAAAGATTTACTGAAAAAGGCAATTGGTTGTTCAAAGCCTTCATCATTTTTCTGTAACAACACTCCTACTATAGTATGGAAAGAAGCAAATGTAAACAATTGGAACGACTTGGAATAGTCTAGAGTCTTCAAGATAGGTGAAACTTTTATAGCATCCTTGATGGCTTGAAAATATTTGAGAGGCTCTTCTGACCACACCACCTTCTCCCCTTTCTTGAGCATCTTCGAGATAGGCCTAACAATCTCTACAAAATTAGTCACAAATCTCCTTAGAAAGTTTATCTGCCCAAAGAAAGATTGAATACCTTTAACGTTCTTAGGTGGTGTAATTTTATCTATTTCCATGACCTGTTCAGGGTCAATCCTGATACCATCTTTTGAGACAATGTGCTCGAGAAACTTACCTTCCTTGACTCCAAAAGCACACTTCTTGGGGTTCAGTGAAATACCATATTCCAGGGCTCTAATGAAAATTTTCTCAAGGTGTGAACAACGATCCTTCTCTTTTGTAGTGTGAGCAGTAAGGTCATCTTGGTAGATAGCAAGAAACAAATCTATGAAATTGGAAAAAGCCACATCCATGGCTCTCTGAAAAGTGGCACTAGCATTGATCAGGCCGAAAGGAATCCTCACATAAATGTAAGTCCCCCATGGTGTGGTAAATGTTGTTTTGTATTGTTCTGATTCCCTCACCATAACCTAGTTATAACCTAAAAATCCATCCATCATGGAAATTAGTTCACAACTTGTTACCTTTTGTAGCATTGCTTCCATGTTAGGTAAGGGGTAATTATCTGTCAGGGATGCAACATTAGGGTTCCTAAAATCCACACACAGTCTTAAGTCACCATTCTTTTTTCTAACTGGAACCAAGTTGGACACCCATGAAGAATGCCTTATAGGTTTAATAATTCCTGCATCACTCAATTTAGTAAGCTCCTCTTGTATTTTGGGCCTCAAGGTATGACTAATAGTTCTTTGTTTTTGCCTGAAAGGCTTTATGTCAGGCTTCAACGAGATTTCATGCTGGAACAAATCTTCTCTGTAGGCCTTTAGATCATCATAGGACCATGCAAATACATGTTTGTATTTCTTTAATAAGGCAATTAACATATTCCTCACATGAGGCTTCATTTTTTTACCTATATATACCTTTTTGGGTGCATTTTCTGTTCCAAGATTTATCTCCTCTAAGTCATCTTTATGTGTAGTTGCTTGCTTGGCATTTGATCTATCTGGGCCATCAAAGACCCTTTCTAGTGCAACTAGTCCCTTGGGAATCTTATTTGTTTTCAACTGAATTATCTCGTTCCCAAACAAAGTCTCCTTTCCATCAACTTCCACCATATATGAGCTAAAATCAATCTCTTGAATCTCATATTTGTCAACACAATGCAAGAATCTCAAAATGTCTTCATCATCATAGAACACTTGCCAATTGCAAATGTTGCCAGGCAGTACAGGTCGTGTTTGTACCTCTATTCTTGAGACACCATCAAACATTACATCATCTAGCTTGACTGCAATGTTAGCTAGCAAATCTGTTCTGACATTTTGTTCTCTCTCTATCCAATCTATACCAAAGGCATCAAAGGACTCAATAGTGTCCCAAACCTCATTCCTATATTGTCTCAACCTCTTGTCCTCAGTGACAAATCTAGATCTACTCTGAGAAACTACCAGCTTAGAATCACCTACAACCCTTAGCAACTTCATCCCATGTTTAGAAGCCATTTTCAAACCAAGTAAAAGGGCCTCATACTCATCAACATTATTCGTATAGGAAAATTATAACAAGAAAGAGTACTTGAATGTTTTACCTTGTGGAGAAATAAGAATGACTCCTGCACCCGAGCCCTCCTTCAAGCATGCTCCATCAAAATACGTGGTCCAAAGGTTGTCCTCATGTGTTGTTTCTTGGACCTCCTTGTAAATCGGTGTAGGCCTGACTGCCTCTTCTAGCACTTCTTCCTCAATCCTGAAAGTGTCCAAACTAGTATCTACAAAAATGATCCTTAATGGTTCATCTAGTTCCTCAATGTGTTCAATCATATGAGGAGCTCTACATTCCCTAGTAACCTTAACTTCTTTCTAGTTAATAGAAAATGTGGCAAATGAAAAATCACATTGAATACTCCCTCCCATGGAAGCACTCCAATTTCTAAACAACAACATTCCATAGGTTGGTGGGATGTCCACCATCGTGACACTCATATATAACTCCTTTTTAGGAAAGGCTACCAATTTATATGGAACTTTATTAATCACCCCAATAACAGGAACCTCCCTTGAATCCATGGCACAACATTTCCCATATGTACTATCAAATTTCAAGCCCATTTCTTCCATAATCTTCACTGGAATTTCATTATTCGAAGCCCCTGAGTCTATCATGCAATTCCTCAGCAATTTACCATCAATGATCAAGCTCAAGAAAAATGGATTTACATGACTCGGATTAGCAGTAATAGTATTGTCGAGATACACCTCAGGATTTTCATTGATTACTACTTCGGCCTGAATATTCTTCTCTTGGTTGGTGCTTGCTTCAAGTTGATGGACTATCATTTTATCCTTCCCACTAGCAACAACACTATTAATAAGGGCAACAGTTTTGTTCTTATGCTCATCTATCTGCATCATCTCTAAGAATGGTATTGTGACTTTAACTTGTGACAAGACCTGAAACATATCTACTGGAGAATAATTTGGTAGTACAGGGAGCACAAGTTCTGTAGGGGTTACCTTCTCATCTATTCCTTGGACTTTCTCAGCACTTTGTTTTACATCTTTCTTTTCGCAACTTGAGGGACAACATCACCATCAATTTTTTCTCTAGTCCCTTTCTTGGCCCAAATTTGCATTTATTTTCCTTCCTTGGGATTTGCTTCTTCTTTCTTGCTTTTAGCCTTTGCTGCTTTGTTTCCTACATTTTTTTCTTTAATAAACAAACTACCTAGTCTACCCTGATTACCACTGATAGTTCTATTTCTTAAATAATAATTGCTCCTTGCCTTGGCAACCAATGCAATTGTGTACCTCTCAATTTTCTCATTTGAGGGTCTCTTCAAAGAGATATTATCTAATTCAAGAGTATAAATTGCACAGTCCTCCTCTCCTTCCTCGACTAAGAAAACTTGTTGATGGTAAGAGTTCATCTGCTGCCTTTGGACATTCACATCACTCCTATTGGGTTCATCATCTGAAGAATACTCTTCACAACCAAGATTTGATTTAGTCATGAATACATTTATCATTTCATCATTCTCTTGAAAAGAATCAGACCCTACTTGATTATCTTGAGATTCTTCCACTGATATTGCCACAACACATTGTTGTGAGGAATGAGGCATCTGACAGACTCCACACCAAGGAAAATATTTGGCAACATTAGTAGAATTCTTTTGTAAAGGGTCTGATGTACCTTGAAAATTCTTTTGATTATTATTTACTGGCTTCGCATTATGCCATTTTGTATGATATGAGTAATCTTGCATTATTGGGGGCCTTTCATTCCTTTGAAACTACGACTTATCATTTTTGGTTGCTTTTTGTACCAGGCTAAGAATTTGATCTAGTTTTTCATCAGGGACTGCATCTTTGCCCACCTTATCATTTTGAGTTCTAATGTTTCTCAAAGTCTTGGGATCTTGCCTTCTTCCTAGCTTACGAGAGGCTCTCCTATTATTCTCAATGTTAACCTCCATCTCGTAGGCCTCTCTCAAGTTTTGTGGGTTCTTATCCCTGAGTAAATTATTGACCGACGCATTATGTCCTTTAGTGATATTATTGAAGTCATTCAATTTGAACCTGGGATAAGGTTGATCCCCATATTGCTCCCTAGAAACCTTATATAAAGACTCCTTTGAGTCAATACTTGCATTAGGTAACCCTCTGTACCAATCCCTTGCATCCTCAGTCAAGGATTGCATAAAATATTTCATTGCAACATCATCATCCCACAATTTAAAAATCTTCCACAAAACTTTGGAAGGCTTTTAAGTAATCTTCCCCACTGCATGCGTTATTACATGTGAATTTAGGGAGATGCTTCCTCACATTATCTGGGATAGGGTTTGGATAACTAGGAATGTTGTCAAAGCACAATTTTCTATATCGATCATTTTGAGGTGGCCTCCTAGGATGCACGTCCCTATGAGCATCTCTTTGTTCACCATCCTTCTTATCGTCCAATTGATCTACATTCTTACCTTTTCCACTTCCATTATTACCATTATTCTTCTTCTTATCTTCTTCATCATCCTCAGAATAGGAATTATTGTCTTTACTTCCACCACCTCCACCACCCTTGTTACCACCCCCTCCTCCACTAGGGGTATGTCCCCCAGACTTATTCTTGTGAGATCCACTATCATTCTTCCCAGAGCTTGAAGCTTCCGAAGTTGGTATTGACATTTTGAGGAATGCAATCTTTCTAGCCATTTTTGCATTGTTCGCTTCAATTTCAGCCTTCTTTAAATCTTCCTGCAATTTTTCATTTACCAATTGCAATTTCATGAGCTCAGGAGTTGAGGGTGTAGCAAACGGATTAGGATCAACTTTAGGGTTATTAACAGGAGTTTTGGCAGCTGAGTTATGGGTATTTATGTTGGTACTGGTATTAAATGTATTGAAAGGATTCTTCTAGGAATGATCTATGGGTTTTTTCCCATGGTCTATGAATGATGTTTTCTTAGGAGAATCATAGGTTTTAGTGGTAGTAATAGTTTTTGTATATGTACTAGCAATAGTAGTTCCCATCTGATTTGTTGCTTTTGGAACTTCAGGGACGCTTTGGGATGCTATTTGAGCAGCCTTCTCTTCAAAAGCTTTATGTTTAACAACATTCTCTCTCATTTTCTCAACCCTTTCTCTCCTAACATCCCTTTCGAGCTGCTTAGCTCTAATTATGTCCTCCTTTTCCTTCAAGGCTTGTAATCTATTCTTTTCTTCTTGCTCGGCAAGCTAATTTTCCTCCTCTTCCAAGGCTTGCATATCCTTGTCTATATCTTCCTCATTTTTGAGGAAATCTCCATATTCACTTGGGGTTGGGGTGTGAAAAGTTTGGTCGACTGGATCTTCCTCAAGGAGAGTAAGTGTTTCCAAATTGGGGAGCTCTCCCCTTGAATTAAAATTTCCCCCATGAAAAATAGACACCACCCCAGGTGTTGGTGGTTCTAGGGACCCCTTACTCTTACCCCATAATTCTCATTTATCTTCTTCTCTAGAAATACCAAGCTCATTATCAAATACTTGTTCAATAGGAAAACTTCCTTGACCTCCCTCAAGTATCCCACCAATATTTTAATTCTCATTAGTATTTACACTATTTACTTCATTGTTAAAGGTAGGCGAAGCTTCAACAAGAGATTCAAGGGACTTACTGGACTTAGTAGCTTTCTTCTTCTATAGAGCATGTTTATCCTTTGCAAGCTCAAGTTCCACCTTCTGCTCAAGATTTTTCTTTGTGTGATTTCTGGTTTTCCTCATGGTGTCAACTATGCTGTCATTTTCCTTCTCCCTAGCTCCCATTCAAGATGTTATTATTATACCGGTATGAGAAACTTCAGAGTCACCACCCAAAATGCTGGGAAATAAAAATTGACTATATCATGATTTTTTATTTGTGACCTCAAAGAAAATTTTAAACATAACTCGACTAGAAGTTGATGCATGAACTAAATATGATGTGTGTAACTTTGAGATATCAACCAATTCTTCTTCCAACAAAGAATAATAAAACACCTAACTCTGACTATACCAGATTTGCACTAGAGACGTTAAAATTTAGGAAAGCTCCCCAGTAGAGTCACCATTTTGTTGGCTCTATGGATTTTCCAATTCCAATGATTAGCAACCACAAAGGGGTTGGCCAATGAATGAGAGAAATAAATTTAGCTTTCCTCCTGCACTTCGGGCTCTACAAAACCCAGGAGGGTGATCCTACAATGTACTCGTGCAATATTCCTTCAAAATATCTACACATACATTGCACATTAAGCAGATACATTCTCATATCAATGACTCTACAAGTGACAAGTTCTAAGGAATTGGAAAATCCTTCACACCACTATGACTTGGAGCAGAAATGGACAATTGAAACGAAAACCATAACCATCACTATATTGGAGAAAAATTTAACTAAATGAATGGTTCTTTGACATGATCTAGTTGACCCGATATGTTTGAATTTACTCAATGTATAGAATCAGTGCATTATCCTAGGGTGATGGGGTCAAATTCACAACACACTATAATGCAACAACTAAAGCATTCAATATTTATAGACCATTAAGGATCTACAATGCAAATTCATAACTCAGGCTTTCCATACAAAACATACTTAAAGATCCTATGAATTAACTCATAAACCAACAATTGCATTAAAGAATTTTAATCAACTACTTGAATTGAAGCAACAATGCAAACACACATCCAACCACGTGAATTGGAGACTAATGAGATAATCTTTAACTATTTCACTGCTAATTTGTGAACATATACATAGGAGACGATTTGCATGAAATTTTCCATTATCAATTTTCAAATGCTATAACTATTGCAAAACGTTTAAGCTAACTGTGAATACAAACTCATATCCTAAGACTCAACAAGTAATTCTATATCCATTATATGCTTATACTCATAAAAACTTCAGTACGACTATCAGAGATCAACCAAACTTTCAAAGACCCCTGCACAATAGCCTTGAAATCCCTTTTATATGATCAAGGGAGAAAAAAAGCATTGGGCTATTGGCTATTTACATTTCATTTCATTCAGCATTTCAAGCACATTTCACCTCATTTCAACCCCTAGGAAATTATATTTACATTTTGAAGAAGTGGGAGGAAAATACAAAAGGACAAAACTTGTAAAAGCTTCTAGAGCTCGTATCCATATTGTTCAAGAATTCCATGTCACCATCCATTTCGAAAAAGGAGTAAAGCATGAGAAAAGAGGAAAATAAAACAAAAGGAACGGATAGGTTGGGTTACCACGTGCATCTTCATATTAAGAGGATATAGATTTTCCTTACACAATTATTTCAAAGGCCGGACATGTACTATACTTTACCATACTCTATATTCGTCTGCCACCTTCATGGCTTACTCAGCATATTTCTCCAGCCAATTTCTATATTCATCTGTAGTAGGCCAATTAATATCAAGCAACTTTTGCACCTTTGTATTATATGCATTATATCTTGCATCAATTACTACTCTGGCTTCTTTCACAAAAGTGTCCATGTCTATTTGGATTCCAATGAGAGTATCAATAACACCATTCAAGAAAGTTAGGTATAATTTATCATCAACACATTCTATTCGTGGGCCTGTAGTTGTTTGATGATTGAATAATTCCCTCCATGGTGCATACTCAATGAGTGTTCCATCTTCATTGAGGATTTTTGCAATACCACATTCTTCAATACTCCTAAAGGCTTTGATTTTACCTTGTATTTGTGTTCCAATTCGCTCATAAGAACCTGTGATCTCACCAATTATCTCAATTCCCCTTATGATATTTGGGAGATTCACTGGAGCTTCAGGGTCATCCTTTGTGTTTGCTTGTATCTCCTTTAAACTATTCAATCTATTGCTCCACTTATTCCAAGTATTTTGGAAAACCTCTTGAACATGTTGGAACCTTTCAAAAGCCTCATGTATACCCTTATATGTTAACCATGCATCTTCTGCTTTAAAAGATGCCTTTGTCAATCTATGGCTTAAGATCTCATCAGCTACACCCTTTGTGATCTTATTCATATCCTCCTGGAGCTTAATATTTTTTAGGCTTGACTGTTTGGAGTTCATTCTTCATGGCAATAATTCTTTCCTTGAAGGTTTCCTTTTCCTGTGATGAGATACTAGCTGGGGAAGTAGGTAAGGTCTTCTGACCTGCACTAATTGCAGTAGCCTTTAACTTATTGTATTCCTCAACCAATTTGTTATGCTTTTCCAACAATTTCATGTACCTGGCTTGAGAGATCTCTGCAATGTCCACACTCAACATGGTTGTGTGCATTGTTAGTCTTACAGCTTGTGGGGCTATCATCTTTGAATCCCTACCTATTATCAAGTCTCCTGAGAGGCCAGTCATTGCTCTACTAAGTCTACATCTTCCTGAATCTAGTGTCAGTTGCCAAATAGCCAATGCATGTAGACTAGGACTACACCCTGAACCAAAAGTTTTCTCATCAAAAGTTTCTTTTGACACCATAGTACTTGGGTCATTTCTGATTGCATCCAGGGAAATTATTGATGATAAACTCCAACTAGGCATCACCATCATTCCACTATTTTTGACCAATCTCCTAGCTTCCACAAGATTCATTTGTGCAATTTCCTGAATAATTTCTTCCTTAGTCTTCTTTCTAACTTCCTCCAATTGGGAAGGGTCTACTCCCTCCTGAGCCTTATGTATCCTGTCATTTATTTCCTAAGCCTTGAGCTCAACCACATATTCCCTAAATTCTCTTGTTACAAAAGAGTCATCTTCTAGAAACTTAGCACAAGTTAGTACCCTTGCATCATTATCTTGGCTTTCATCATATTCCCAAGGTACTAGCCTATCATCTTAGAGAAAAGGTTCCATCACATCACCAATATCAGGGTTTGAAAATTTAGACTATGCTCCTTGTTCAATAGGGGCAGATTTAGTGGATGGTTGTTGCACATTCTTCTCAACATCCTGTGCTTCACCAATGCTCTCAGTAGGTAACTCCATAACAAGATTATCCCCTATATCCAATAGCAATTGCCCTTCTAGTCTCATGAGCTACTTTGGTTGACCACAAACTTTTATTAAATGATCTTGTAAAGCACTTTGAGCTAGTTTCTTAGCTTGATCTGCCTTCTCTAAGAAAGTGCCATCCATGAAGTCACTAAGGACCAATTCCATCCTTTTATATTTATCAGAGATGTGTTTGTAAGGGCTTTGATAGTAAGAATTCTGAGTATAATCCCTATGCTCAACCTCAACAATCTTCATCCATATGTCTTCTCTATCTTGGACAACATAAGGTATTTGAAAATTTCTTATCACATCTTCCCTGAAGTAGAAGGCATGAGTTCCATACCCTGAGATTGACCTCTTTATCTTTTCTCTATTGATATGTCCTTTTGGGTCAAACTTTCTTGTAGAAGCTACTTTCATTCTCATGTTGCTAACCATTATACCAAATACCTCATATGCTTCCTTTGTCCATACAACAAAATAGTCAAAGGAGAAATTTGATGCAATGATAAAGGGCTTTCAAAACAACCTAAAGTTCTCTGCGTCAGAGTGGTCCATTTTCCACATTATTTCAATAAAGTCCAACCTATTAGAGACAAAATTGGGTAACAAATGTGGTGCAATAGGAGTCCCATAACATCTGATGACTATGCAATCATTATATAAATACCAATCTCCCTAATTGCATTCATAGTCTGGGTCATCACCAAATTCCTTTTGCCTTAACAATGCCTGAATTGTTTTGGAAATCCTTTTAGTAGGTGCAACACCCATTTTCACCAAAGTAGTGTGTTTTATGATGTTACAAAATGTAGCATAATTTGAGTTTGATAAATGTAAATCCCAAAGGTGTGTCCACATTTGAACTAAAAACTTATTATACCTTTCATCCACATGCCTTAGTTTCATGGCCTTGCCAAATACTTCTTGTCCCTAATATAATATCATATGCATCAATAATGAATAGTTTCTAAATGTCAATGGGGTTCTCCTCTCCTTTAACATTACCAAATCATAGAGTAACTATTTTGTAACTCTGTGGGCATAGTCAAACCAGGTATGCTTGTTTCTATGTTGAATATCCATAATTATTAATAGTAGGGGTGAGGTTATCCTTCCATCACACCTTACTCCAAGCTCACCTGACAACATATAATATGTATATCTGAAATAATCTGCAAACTCTTCATAATCCAATGGTTCAACTTCTTTGAGTGCAAATGATGTGCCCTTTTCTCGCCTATGCCTAGGTATTTCACCTTTTCAGAGCGCTACCTTGTGTTTTGCATATTCCTACTGCAATTTTTCAAAATTGATCTTTTCGATGGCATCATATTTCATTCTAAAAACCTCCACAACTTTACTTGCCTTTATTTCTAGAATGCTCCTACCCTCGGTGTCTATAATTACCATGTTTACGTTATCATATTTATCTACAAAATGGAGCATCAAGTCCACCTCAACAAAAAAATTGGGGACAACCAATTTTCCTAGATCATAACACTAGACATTTTTACTAGGATGTCGAGCATCTCTTCTTGTAAAAGCATATAGGAAAAATTCCCATCTAGTCTCTGGCACAACAATGTCACCAATTCCCTCTGCAAGGTCCTTGAAATTGGTGGTTACGATTCCTTCCCCTGTAGCCTTCTTACCGCTTGCCTTGACGTCTGGCGGTTGGAATTTATCCATGAAGTGGGTATAATCCTTAGGTTGGCCCCTTTTCTTTTCAATGACTTCAAATGTTTGAGGGGGGTCATGGGAGACCTTCTACTTTTTCTTCTTGGGTACAAATTTTGATGATGAGGAATCTCCAGGTTGGCTCATTTTAGCATCTTTAGGGTTTTTGCTTAGTTTGGAAATAAACTAGGTTTGGGATTATTACCCTATTCTTAACAGCTTACACTCAAATTCAAACACAATTTTACCTAATTAGGAAATTGTACTTTTTCAAGAGAAACCAGAAACCCTAAACAATTGTTGAAATCAACTCAGGCCCCCTTTGGTTTGACACACTAGTTCCTACAAAGCAATAAAAGAAACCAATGGAATATTTATGACAACTTACCCAGGAATAAAATTTCTGCAACTCCTTCAGCTTCAACTTTGGTTACTTAAGACTCTCCTTCAATTCCTCAAACATTCGACTGAGTTAAAAATACAAACTATAAACCTCTTTCAATGAATTTAGCTGAGTACACATACCATTAATGGTGCAAGAAAGCTTGTGCGAGTGAAGAATTAAACCTCAGGTTGGTCATTCTTGTTTGAATTCAAACCATCTATGCATTTAGATGAAAAACTCATCCAATGGCTCATGTTGTTTCCTACTCTCCACGGGTCCCACTAGTGATTTGATGTGTACTCAATGCGTTGGGAAACTACCACGTGTATTTCCCTATATTTCATGAGTATCGCCCATCTCGTGTCTCCTTTCTACATTGGGATCTCATCAAGTGATGGCTAGAAGGCCAACGATGAGACATCAACCCTTGATCATGAGCATGAAGAAGATCTCGACCGAAGACTTGAGTTCCATCGCTCATTGTGTGTATAGGGTTCATTAATTAATCCCAACTCGCGACAGAACAATGTCGCGCGATGAGAAGATGCTCCGCCAATTGGCAGTTGTGGGCTCTCTCCAAAAAAGCACAATGTAACTAGCGATAGTACATGGGCCAGCGATGGGTCAAGACCTTAACTGCACCACTCATCACATGTTACCTCCTCAAAATAACAACAAAACAAGTGACGAGAGATGGAATTAGGCTGAAGGATAGACATTATATCATTCATCATGGGTTAGAAGAAAATTTTCACGCAACAACACGCAATAATAGGGTGAACATCAAACGACAAGCTTAAACAATACTAGAGACACGTGCGTAAAATTTGTTCATAATAGGGATCATGCTAGGATCGATGGTAACCAAGGCATTGGGGTCAGTTGAACAATGATAATAAAGACCATAGGAGGGCACTTAAGTGACAAGTAAACTGGTTCGGCCGGTCAATGTGAGAACATAAATTGAATGAAAGTTGAGGGTGGCAAGATACATAAAATTCTTAAACCCTAGACCCTAATGTCAAAAGATGTAAGCAACTAGTAACATGACCATGAAGTCAATGGAACCATGAAAATTTATGGGTTCCACCAAGTGTATGAGAGTTTATTGCAGGTTATGAAGAAGGATTGTTGAAGGAAAGGAAGCATATCAGTCAAGTGTTGATACAATATTATTGTAATCTTGTTCTAAGGTTAAATAATACAAGCACTATTGATTCTAGTGGAGTTTTTTCCCAAAAGGGTTTATTCATGTATATGTTGTGTCACTTCTATCTTCTTGTCTCATTCTTCTACAATCTTATGTCTCCTACAATTGGTAAAATGAATCTAAACAGATAATCATACACAAAGAAATTGTAACAAAGAACACTTAATTAGATCTACAATCTCATAGTTTTACAAAGTATTAAGCTACATAATTCACCTCCATTTTTCAACAATGAGATCCCTCGAGTGGCCAGCTCTAGGGTGTTCCTATGATTAACTCAGATCACGCATGGTACTTTCACATCTTCAAAATAAATCCATTCATGATACTTCCATTACACAGAACTATTGACTTAGAATGAGACTGGCAACATTTATTTATTCATATCATAAAAGTGTAGCACAGAGACATAGCTGAATAGTATTCAAGCATATCATCAGAACATAATAGTAACCTCTTTTCTTGGAAGTTACACATTTTTATACTATACTACTACAAAAATCCTAAATTTTAGATCACAGTTAGATCACCATTGAAAAAGTCTTTAACATAATTACAACTGACTAACTTAATAGATGTTTGTGTCATAAAAACATAATAAAGGCTCTGAGTGGAGCCATAAAGTCTTAATAGAAAGTTTAAAAGAAAGCTTTAAAGGAAATCGTTGCACTATACATGCCTAAATTTCTGGCACCCAAACTTTTGGTGCCTTAACTTCAACTGCTTGAAGTCCCTCATAGTCCACATCATTCTTCGATCGTGCATAAGTCTTGTATAATGACTTGAAATCTATACCATCATATCAATATTACTTAGCTAATTTCAATGAATTTGAGAAATAAGGATTTATACATCATTCTAGAAAAAATAAAAAATTATTGATCCTAAAAATAAACAATTAGTAGGGCTAAAGTGGTTGATAAGAACAAAGAAGGGTATTTAGCTTATTATAATCATGAGGTTATTTATACCTCATCAATATCCTTCTTTTATTGACACCCTTTTTTGTATATATTGGAAGCTCATAAATCCAATAAGTCTTCCTCAATCTGTTATAGTCCTCCTCACTCTTTTGAAGGTCAATTTTGGTGAGAGCCTATTTGTTCAACTTAAAACACTCTATGATGGTAAATTTGGTTAGTACCACTAAAGGTGAGCCATCAGGCATCCTCACAGTTCTTGTTGTTGCATGATAATGTTGTACCAATAGTTTGATTAAATTGGTCTCTTCTTTTCTTTAGAAGTTGAGGGCTCCCCTTTCTTACAAATCACTTTTCTTAGGGCTTGCATTTTGTGAATTACGCTTTAACTAGGTTTCAACACCTTTAATTCACAAAGTTAATTGAAACCAGGAACTAGAGGCACATATGAACTCAACAGAAGAGAGGTACAAATGCACTTACCCATTCAGAAGAGAGGTATAGTTGTAGGTACAAACACTCTGAGCTTCTTTGAATGATCTGAATAACACCCAATTCAAAATATATCAGCTTTTGAACTCTGTCACTTCACCATTAACACCAACTCATGCTAAATATTTGCAGTGATTTCTCAACGTATGCTAATTTTAAATATGCAGGCTTGATTTGAGAAGATCGAGTGACACAAAGTCTTTTCATTCAGTTAATTTTGAATTTGTCATAAATGTGGCACCAACCTATACTATAGTCATGTCGTAATAAATCAAGACTCTCGTGAGGTAAGGGAGGGGACCCTATCATGGGATAGGGTCCCATGGCTGGTATAGCTATGGATAGCCTAGGGGCCAACTTTGGACAGTCTGGGGACCACTTTTGGGCAATAAAAGTGTCAGTAAATTTACACTTAGTATCCAACTACCACTCCCTTCAATTCAAAAAATACACAAATTAACCAATCATGTAACGCCACATTAGCATACCAATATTACATGACTTAGTTACCCACTATCGGTTCATCACTTCTTTTGGCTCTTTTTTTGTGGTTTTTGAAAAACACCCCCAAAACCTTGGAAAACGTGCTCAAATTTTCCCCAAAAGTTTTTTACATACTGCCAACTTGACGGTCAAGGGACGTGGCCAAAAAAAAAACCCGACTCAGACGCTGATGACGTGGATCAAGCGGTCAAAGTTACCCTACCCACGATAGGGCCCTCTCCCTTAGTGGGACTATATTCATTTCATTTTAATCTATCCCGCTATATCGCACACTATCTTTGATGCTATTTACTTCTTACATCCATCTCGCACATACTCCTACTAATTACTATGGTAGTGCGGTGAATACTCACATTGCATTTCAAGCTCCCGCATGCCCACCAAGGGCTATTAGGCATGACTTCAATCCTTCGCGAGGGTGCAATTTTTGACCTAAAAGATAGAAACACAACGATGAAACATATACACGATGGAAAAAGACTCAATTTAGGATATTAGAAGAAGTTTATGATGCCAGGACATGAGTGATAGAAGGTTAAGGATCATTATAATGGATTTTGGGTTTCAAACTTGCAAAATTGGGAAAATTTTACAAGTTCCAATAAGACCTTGACAGGCCCACAAGCCTCCCTGAGCAATTTTTCTCACAAATAATCCCCACAAAAAATAATCTTCACAAATCCTTCCCTATTTTGCAAAGAGCTATCAAAATTATCAAGCCAACGAAAGCAAGAAACAAAAAGGCCAATCTAAAAATGTAACCCTAAAAATAAACCTAAACGAAAAATCCAAAAGGAGGGAGGGGTACTCATTTTCAACGGGTCATGTGTGCAAACCACAATAGGGTACATTATGCACATCCTGAGAGATGTATCCAAATCAATGACATCAAATAAACATGAGATTGACACTTGAAGCTATAGATACCAAGATCAATCCAAAAAGTCCTGAAATTGAAAAATTAGGGGGAAAACAATAAAGAGAAATCTATTCATCTAGTGGTGAAAACCGCTTCTTGTCGTACCTTAGGAAAGAACCATGCTGAAAACCCATTTGTGGCAATCATGTAGTTAATAGTAAATTAACTATCTGTACCATCACACTTGGGGGAAATTCATCTCATCTATTCTACCACATATCCCTCCTATCATGACATCCCATCATACCTATCCACATAATCATTTTAGTCACACCTCATCCATCCTCCCTTTGAATTTGAAAAGGATTCATGGCACAAATTTAAAACATGATTTGGTAAACTCTTGACATTGTCATCCTTTGACTGTACATAATTTAGCATCATGTCATCACCTACATAACACTATACAACCAAATATATTGAATGAAACCTATTATCCCATTGTGATGTAGTCCTTGGTGATCCCCCCTACATCCCTCCATGAATCCATCTCCCATCCTTCCCATCCCAACTCCTAATACCTCAACTATTCCATCCAATCCATCTCCATCTTTATCTTTATACTTGGCTTTTACGCTTACCTCTAGTTCCACCATCTAGACCACAAACACAAGCAAACATTTATCTTAGCTTAATCCAAATAAATCACAATCTCCAAAAAGCTTCATCTATGTGAACACACTCCCAATATAAGCAAGCCTCACTTATTATCTCAAATCCAACCAAAAAAATCTATAGGCTTAATTCTTGATCTTGTTGTAATTTATGTTTAATCTTAAAATCAATCTAATCATCATCATTGGGATATATCACTCTCAATATTCATGGTGTTCTCATCATTGAGAACACTATCATCATGTTAATTATAATGTCAACAATTTTATCATCATCATCATCATCATGTAATTCAAGGCTAACAGATTGAATAGGTGCAACATCTAATCCCATCTTAACCTTTAATCATTAGATCTTAAACAACCCATCCCATTCCCAACATATCCTCTCCCTCATCCTCTTCCCCATCCATTACCTTGGCTTAAACATTGCACAAGTTACAAGAGCATGTGTTTTCTAGCTGTTTATTTACTTATGTGTTTATATTTGATTTTTGTCTATAATATTGATGCTCCATACAACACACCATCACAATCACTATCATTATCCATATGTTGGTGCACCTTGAAAATGTGCCTAGTGGATCACTAGGCTAATTGCAACACATGTGTTCTCATGTTAGTCTATACATACATGGTGGACCATCATCATTTCCATTATATCATTGTGTATAACGCCAAGTGTTACAAATAATAATAGGTTGCTCTTTACATAAATGTTACTTATAATACATTCATTGCTTCCATCATCACCAACCTCTATATCATCATGTCAATTCATCCTTCATCCTTTTTAAATCTCTTCTTCTACCATCAATTTCATCTATTTCAAGATTATGTTTGTGTTCCTTGAACCCACTCATTCTCTCAAGAGGGAATCTCATCATCCAATCAAATTCAAAATCCCAGCCTATCCCAAGCATTGAAATATATTTTGAATCCAATCTTAATCAATAAAATCAATCCAATTCAATCAATCACATACAATCAAATTATTCCTATCCCCATTTTGTTCTCATTGACAACAACATAATCCTTACATTGTTTTTACTTTCAATAACACTTTTAATCCATAATTTAATCAACAAAATCATTAATCTTTGATTCTTTGGGCATCATCCTTCATCAATCTACTCACCTCGAGTTCCACATTGTTTCCATTCTTTCTTATGTCCAAGGCAATTTTCCACCTAATCCTCAATATTTCTACTTCTATTCTTCTTTGGAATGATGCCACTTCTTCTATTCATGATGTCGTATGAAAGAGGGGAAATATAAATACCCCAAATTCATCACTAATTTTCATCTTATTAATTTCCTAGATAAATAAATTAAATAATAAATTATTTAACTAATTATCCTTGTAATTAACCATTATGCCACCTTATAATTAATTAATTAAATTTTTATTTAATTAATTTTCCTTTGGAATTAATTATTCCTACTCTTATTCCTCTCCTAAGGTTAATTAATTGAGCCAACTTAAATAAATAAACTTAGTTCACAATTTTTCCAACTTAATCAATTAATTAATCTATGATTAATCAATTAATTATGACTAATTAATCCCTCTTAGTATTTATTCTAATTTAATATTGCACAACATCCTCAATCCTTGTCCCTTAATCCTAGCCATTTAATCCATCTACATGGATTAAAATATAAGGCATACATTATCTAACATGTGTCCTCACTCCCCCCATGCTCCCACATGTGTGAGCATGCCAACTTATCCTACTATTTTCTCACACATGTCTTAGCATGCTAACTCTCCACATCAACCCACTCCATTCTCCCACATGTGTGAGAATTCTATCTCTCCATATAATCCTACTCCATGATCCCACATGTGTGAGCATGTTTGACTCATCCCACTTCTAAGTGACATGTGTGGAAGATATGCTCACACATGTGTGAGCATTTAAGGGGTGAGTTGGAGGTCAAAAATTCTTCCAAGATGGAATGCTCACACATGTTTGAGCTTTCTCAACCTTCCCCTTCACATGCCACTTTCCTTCTTCTCATTTAATCTCCTAAATTGATCAAATCTTGTCCATTGGTCAAGAATATGTGTCTCCTTTTGTGACACTTGTCACTATATGATGTACTCAATCCATGTATCTCAAATCCTGACCCTCTATTCAATCTTGCATCTTGACCCTCCATTCTCCATTGGAGAAGTATATTTAAGGGACTTCTCCCATTCGATCAATTATTTACACACTATGATCATGTTGCCATTTTCTTAATCAATAATTTTTTATCATACCCTTATGTTGTCCAATTGTGTAGTATTCTACTAGTTGGAGAAATGACATATCATCATTTGGAGCACATCTCAAAGATCACGGAGTTTTGGTGCATGATTTAGTTTCATTTTGCATTATTATTTTACATTCATTTTTATCTATTTGAGGGTTTCCATCCATTTGAGATTTAGGTTGTGTTATGGTGATAACCCATTATTTTATAGTTCGTCCAAGGATTACACAACATATTTGAAGGAGATGTAGGAAAATTTGTAACAAAACTTCATTTCCACTATAACAAGAACACATAATGGTCTAAAATCATTCATGTTAAACCTTTGTAAATTTGAGTTGGCATGCTGTAACCAAAGCATGGATTTTTTTCTCTCTCTCTCGCATATGATTTCCATCTCAAGAATATGTTTAGCCACATCAAGTTATTTCACTTCAAACTTTTTTGAGAGTTGATGTTTAATTCTCAAACTAAACATTTTTATTTACCAATAAATAATATATCATCATATAAAATAATAACAAGGAAATTATCACTATTAGGTTTAAAATAGACATGGTGTTAAAATTTAAGATGCTCAAATCTAAAACTCAAAAAAAAATTGGCACTCAAAAATACCTTCCTCCTCACCTCTTTAAAAATAAAATAACCAATAACATCCTCTACCTTTAGAATGATAGAAGTGCTCCTAGTGGTCATGAATAGGCTATCCCATGATTTTAGCAATAGACACAACAAGTTTTGGCACATTTTCTCCTCATCCACATTGCACCCATAGAGTTTAATTCAGCCACCAACATGTTAAATGTTTCCATGTGGTCTAAAATCTGTCCACCCTCCATTCGAAAGAAATAAAGATTCTTCCTCAAGAATATTTTTTTCACCAAATATTTGGATTGATAGATCTCTCCCAATTTTTTTCTATAAAGATTTTGTAGTAGGTTCTTCATGGACATCAATAAGAACACAATATACAACAAACAATTTGATTATACCTTTCACTTTCAATCCTTTACATAATAATGTGATGCTTGAGTAGCATCCATAGGCCTCTAAACATTTGCATCAACAACATCCAATAGATCATGATGAATCAATATATATACTTTTAGTTTTCACATGTCATAGTTTGTTACAAAAAACAAATCTACCTCAATCCTCCCTGATATGGTTGTCATGTTTATTTATTGCACTAAATATTATAAACTTCTCTTTCTAAACAATTTCACACTCAAATAGTGATTAGCTCAAAAAACCCTCTACCCAACCACTAGAACTAGAGGCAACCAGGTCTACCACTTGTAAGAAAGCATGGTTTGTGGAAATAGCTTTATATGCTAATATTGAAGGGATTTGTTGACATAAAACTTAAAAATGATCAAAACTTATTAAAAAAAGTGGAGAAATACATTCATAAATATATGAACAATGATATCATAATACAATAATTTCTGTGGTGAAAGTTCTTTTGAAGAAAAACCTCACATTCCAAAACCTACACAATGTATTATTAGATCTAAAAGAGGATTAAAATATAATTGAATGAAAGTCTTTGCAAAAGTATTTTACCAATAATAATCTTGGAATAATTTTGGCATCATTCCAACATCTTTGTACCTACAAATTCTCATATGAAATAACTTCATCAAGTACCAATTTATAGATAAATGAACAAGTTGGAAATCATAAATGATTTTTAAAACCATGTTAAAAAAGCCCCCAAAACATGACACCCAAATTTGGCACAATTTCCAATGCCACCCTTGAAGATTCCTTGCAACTTATTAAAAATAGTAAATCAATAAACCATATGTAACCTCCAATTTGACCCACTCAACATGGGCATCCAACTTTTCATGTGAAACCATGTCAAAATAGGCACCATATAACAAATAATAAAGCCTATCATAGCTGGTCAAGATTCCAAAGTAGAAGCCATATAAAAAATAATAAAACCTATCATAGTTGGTTAGGCTCTAGGAAAATTCACCGCTAGCAATTCACCTACAACAATTCACCGTGGCAGAAAATTCACCACCAAGTAAAATTCATAGCGGTGAAAAACTAATCGTATAAATATTTTTTAATATGTATTATGAAAACTTTGATTTTATTAAAAATATTAATGCGGTTAATTTTCCACCGCAGTGAATTGCAGGCAGTGAATTTTCCTTTGGTGAATTTTCCGCTACGATGAATTGTTGGCGGTGCATTTTCCGTTGGTGAATTTTTCATATGCCATTTGGTCAATACTCCAAAGTAACTCTCCCTATTCTTAGCTCTTACATGTCATATGATACTATAATAACTTGCTATAGAATCCCACACAAGAGCGAAACACCAAATTTTCTAAATATATCTACCTTACGATAGCATCAATTGATGCAACAAAGTACCAACACATGGCATCAAATGTCCTACACAAATTCTAATGTCCCATTTGAGGTGGATCACAAAATTTAAGTAAAATACAATATAATATATATCAAATAATTATAAAAAAATGTTGAATAATAAATAAATTAAATTGGGTACTTGCAAAGGTTGAGATATATTTAATTCCCAACACTTCCAAAAAAATGTGCATAAATATAGGCTTTGCAATTTATCAAAATAATCACTATAACCTCTACAAAGAACTTTCAATAAGTGCTCATCAATATCTATCAAGTTTGGAGTGTTTAAAATTGGTAGAGAAACTTATTCTAACTTACAATGGAGTTCTCAATAAAAAATAAAATATAATAATTTTAAATTCCTCCCTCTACCATGTGCCATGTGAATGCAATCTTAATAACTTCACTTGTTTTTATAATGTTTCAATCCACCAAGGACACTTTGGTTAACACAAAAACACTAAGTTAGGACTAATTTCCCCCAAGACTCCAAGTTGTGAAACCCGCTCAAAATTCAATTTAATGACATTACAAATAATCGACTAAAATGTCAATCATGCAACATGACCAAACAAAGTACTGACAAGGCAAAATAATCAAAATGAGATAAAATCAGGGTTTCAAAGAAAACCAATAAACAAGAAGACTATAAAACACAAAATTTAATTATTAAAATTATGTACTCAATATTGACAAAATAAATACTAAAATTTACCAAGGTTTCAACTACTTAAGAAAACATAACAAACACACTTGTTCAAAATCTCTCTACTATGACACTATACTTCAGTGACATCATTCTCTCTCATGATACTCTACCTCCATCAAACATGTGACCTTGCAAAACAAGGCTCAATGTTGAAATACATTAGTCTATTCCATGTAAATTTAAATGTCAAAATATAACAATAATTTACATAATTAAATAAAAAAATGTAATCATGAAATAGACTAACAAAACATAATAATTCAATTAAAACATCTATAGAAATAATAATCAAAGATGTAAATCATCTTAAACATTTACCAATCAACAGTAGCCTATCATGGCCTTTTCTTGGCTAAAGAATTTGGGGTCTCTAAACTTTGGAATAAAGGGGATTCCCTTAACATTATAAAGTGTCATCTAAAGAGCAACTCGTCGTCATGGTCTATAGCCCATCTGATTAATGATTCTATCTCTATCATTAACACTTTTGATGAGGTGAGAATCACTCACGTGTTCAAGGAAGCTAATTCGTTGGCTGAAGGGTTAGCTAATTTAGGAGTGATGGCTCAAATTAATTGGAATAATTATGATTCCTTGCCACTTAATCTTCAGAACATATCCAATTATGACCAATTTTCATGCCAAGGATGCAGTTAAGAAGGGAGAAATGCTATTTTATTTCTTCCTTAGTTGGTTTTTGTACATCGAGTTCAGTGCATGCTCTTTTAATAATTTATTTTTAGTTGTTCATGAGATTATGGATTGGGAGCTAAGGTATGGCAATACTTGGTTTGGAAAGCTCACACATTTTGTGGGTTTCTTTTGATTTTCCTTGTGGTTTGTTCAACTATTGTTCCTTTGCAAAATATCAAAGAACAGGTGAAGTGTTGTTTGTTGTATGCCGCCATGAGAGGTTCCCATTGCAGAGTGGAGTCGAGCTCTTGCAAAGAGTTTAGAAGCAATAAAACTATTTGGGAGCATCTAGAGAAGCGTGGTGTCTACCCCTATTTTTTGAAGCTCCATGGCCCAAACCCTGAAGTGACAAAGGATTTTGTTAGTGCATGGAACAACAGGGTTTTGCGCTACAAGGGAGTGAAATTAAACATTAATGAGGAATTCATCACTGAGGTTATTGGTCTTCCTTCCAAGGGGAGGAAATTTTATAGAGATAGGGTTGCAGCCAAGACAACCTTAGCAAATTTCTTTAAAGGCATTGAAAAGAGGAAGCTTAAGTTTATTGGTGGTAGTAGGTATGCACGCAAATCTATTAAGTTGCTTTGGAGGGACATTACTTTGGCCATTATGCAATTTTTCACTTTGAAGGATAGGTATTCTATTATTTCTGGCTATCACTTCATGTTATTGAATCACTTCCGCCATAACTCTATGGTTTCGTTTCCTTTCTGCCTCCATTTTTCAATGGAAACTAGTATCGAGGATCATAGGAAGAACCCTAAGAAGGCTATTCTCCATGAAGGCCTTATGAATATAATTTTTTATCACATTAATTTGAAGTTGGTTCTTATTTCTCCTAAGACCCTGACTCGTAAAAAGGGAGGCAAAAATACAGGGTATGATACTAGTGGGTCAGCGGATGAGTGGGAAGGGGATTCTGAGGAAGATTATTCTAATTTTGAGGAACCGTTGGAGGAGGAGAGTGAATCTGGTGATGATTATGAGGATTTTGAATCCTAGTCTAAAGGTTATGAAACTGATACTAAAATGAAGGAAGTTGTGGTGCCTTCAGTGAAGAAGAATTTAAAGGGGAAGAAAAGGTGCCCCAGGAAAGAGAAGCGAGTTGTTAAGCAGATGGTGGGTGATTCGAGAGATGTGGATAATTTCCCTATTCCTGATGTTAAACATGTCCCGGGTGATGGCCTTGAGGGTATCGAGCATCCTATGAAGGATATTGAGCATAAAAATGAGGGTATGATGTGTTCCAAGGGGCTAGCCCTAACCAAGCTAATTTTGTTTCTCCTATTGGTGTTGAGCAGGTTAAGGGGAGTGATGTGAAGGTGGAGCGGCTTGAAATTTTGGCTAACTTGGCGGATATGCCTGATAAGAACTGTGTGAAAGTGGAGGTTATTGAAGTGGAGGATTCCCTTGTTGAGGAGGATTTGGAGGGCAGAGAGGGGGCTCAGGAGGAACCCGTTGAGAATGTTGGTTCTCAGGCTGTGCCACCGGTCAATTGGGAATAAATTAACATGGACTTGTTTTAAAGAATGGCGGATGACGAAACTCACAATTTTCTCTTGCTTGTAAAGTGGCTTATCTCGAAAGTGAAGGATTTGAACGTCCAGCTTAAGAACTAGCAAGATATTTGTGTTGCATTAGTGCATGGCAGCCAAAAGGAATGGTCAATTAAAGGTAAGGTTAATATTATGAATGTTATTCTTGATAGACTTGTTGTTGATCCTGATAGGCTTGGTAAAAGTCATGAGGATAGGATAACCTCCTTGGAAATGGTTGTCCAAAATATTAATGACTAGAGGTTTGTGAATATGGAGGAAAGAATTACCAAGATTAGTGATGATTTACATATTGTTGTTAGTATTAGTAACAAGTCCTTGAAATCTAGTGCTAAAGGTCTCTCTATTTTAAATGAGAAAGCTTTAAAGTGGACTGGAAAGTCTCTGGATTTGGGAGAACATGAGAAGGCCATTGAGGAAGTTAACTGCATGAATTTGGAGGAGAAGATTGAGGATATTGGTCCTGATGTGGAGAAGGATTTGGAGGCTGGTTTGTGCTTGAGAATGATGAGTAAGACCAAAAAAAGGGCTTCCATTTCATTTGAAGATCTAAAGGATGTGGTCAAGATGCATGAGGGGGTAATTGTTGAAAATATGAGCTCGTCCAATGTTCTTGATAAAATGCTATAACTTTGTTGTTGGATTGGTGACGGGTTCTCTAGTTTTATCTTTAGTTAGCTTTTTGTTTTTTGTGGGCTGTGGGTCTTAATGCTTTAGTCTTTTTGCAGCTTCTCTCCATTGTAAAGGGTTTTGGGGTCCCTTCAAAACCTAATTTTCCTAATAAAAAACATTTACCAACATAGTAAATAAATAACTAATTTTGTAAATAAAAATAGAATAGTTCTAACATCATACATTCAACAATCTATCTCAAGAACTAAATATTAAATTCATCAAAATCAATAATTATCCTAGAGTATTGTTTCAAGGTACTATAAGAAATCTTCAAAATACTCCATCTCTAAGAATTACAACACTTGTGTGATAACAAAAATAATGCACACAAAAGACACAAATAGAAATAAAACAAACATTTTTAACCAATTCAAGATTACACAACCACTAAAATACTCTTGAATCAAGAATGATAATTTTTTTTGAGCCATCTATCTAACATGACACTCGCATACCTAGAATCCCTCTACTTCTTTACATTTGGGGATTTTCACTTCCAGTACCCGCACTTTCAAAAACTGCACTTACAATTTAAACTACCAAAGTCAAAGCCAATAAACTAGACTTAAGCAACATGATATCCATAATGTATAAGTAAGCCAAAACCTTTCTCTTAGAGGCTTGACATGATTTCTCATTATGACCTACCATAAATTCCCATGTGCTTTGATAATAATCAACTGCCAACACCAAAATGGCTAGACATCAAGCAACCATGTTGGTGATCCATTAAGGTCTCAAGAATCATTCCTTATGATGAGTGGAAGTTCTCATCCTAAATAGATAGTACGTTGACCACCCCCACCATAAAGTGACAACATGTTGACCATAATGCATCAGTTATTTAAGCTCTTCTAGAAGTTCCTCCCAGGGAACATCAATATACAAGGTTGAGAAAGGTAGAGGATTTATTTACACATTTACAAGATGGTCTACACATTTTTTTTGCTTGACAATAGAAATGAACACAAAAGGCCTTCAATTTCCCATAAAGAAGACATACCTCAAAGTTCAAGCCATTGTTGAGTCTCTATTTGGAGATAACATTGTTTAGGGGTGAAAGATAAGCTCCATATGAGACGTGTCATCTAAAATGCCTCTAATGTACCATCACATATGTAATTAAAGTGAATGATCTATACTAGACATCCCATCCATTATGAATCAACACTAGCAAGGTCCACTTATTATGGAACTACAAGTCTCATAAATGTTAATCACTACATTGGAAGCACCATTGCCCATGCAACAAAATTGGTTGATGCAAGAACTAATAAAATGTAGGTCATAGTGAACCAGAATAAGATGTGATAGAGGGGGAAAAGGGACTCACAATATAAGAAAGGAATCCCTAATCCAGAATTTTCTTGTAAGAGAGGGGGACCAACCACGTTCAAGGCCCCAGGTCACGAAGAGCCAAGAGAAAAAGGCTTCCCTAACTTACCTTAGCTTAACAGGGTGTTAGGAAATGTGGGAAAAGAATGATGAGGACTATAAGGTCCTTCAATCACTCTTCAGACCTGAAATACAAAATGGGGTCAGGTGAGCTGGTTTTTGGGTTCAACACTATGCCTCAAGAAGCTCTCTTCCCGAGGATGAAAGCGCGGTCCCAGGATGACAGTGCGGCGCGCTAGCGTCTCTCAAGTGTGATGGAATCTATATGAATAAAGGACTAAAGAGACAAGGTTGAACTCTAGAAAACAAACTAACGGACCAACTAGCTACTTCCAAAGGGCCAAAACAATTCTATGAAGTAAACAAAATATGCTCTAATATGATAAAGTAAAAACACAAGAGTTAGGGTGGCAAGAATGATCTCACAAAGGAATTTGTTTGCCAGCTAGCTCCCAATAGCATGTTTGCCTACACACAAAGAAGAGGAAAATTGTTGGGTGGCTATATAGGGGCCTGCCTTAGTCAGACCCCCATTTAGGTGTTTCCACCTCCATGGACAACCAAGAAAGTGAGAATGGAGAAATAGTATGATAAAGGAAGCAATACAGTAAAGAACACTAAAACACTACAAAACAGTAAATTTTCTTACTCAACCAAGTAATAGAGGAGAGGAGTGGGAAGCTTACCACCTCCACCAAGAGCACTCAAGGATAATGGAGGAGAAAATGAGAGTACTCGAGCCTCTATTGCAATGGTGTTGTCCCACACTTGCTCTACTGAAGTGATGGAGTGAAGTTGTTGCTACTATGGAGTGCAAAAGTGCTACTAAAAGTGCTTGGGAATGCAAGAAGTGAGTGCAAGAGAGTGTGTAGAAGTTGAGTTGAAAACTTAGAAGATGATTGTAGAAGATGAAATGCATGTAGAAGGAGGTAATTTGAATGAAAGATGAAGAAAACGGCCATATTCGGGTCGGTCGGCTGAAGAGGGTGTTACAAGTCAACTGCCAATGAGAAGTGTAATGCCTTTGCAGGCTCCAGCCGTAGGAATCTGCCAGGGACATAAGCACACCGCATAGACGTCTACACACCGCACGGGTGTCCTTGATAGAAATTCTCCCACCGATGCTCAAAATAGGCGCCAAGTGGAATGAAGGTAGTGGGCTTATGTAGAATTTAGCCTCTGAACTTGGTTTTCTAAAGTGGAGAGAGATAAAAAAGGGAATTTGCATAAGGGGTGAAAACTCACTCCTATACATTTCCTTTACAGGGGGATGGTTCATTCAAGGAAACCTAGGATCCCAAAGTGGATTGACTATCAACACAAAGGTGAGTCAATTCTCAACAAGGGAGACCTAGAAAGATTCCTTAGGCTTTGAGGGGTTCACCACCAAGCAAAAGCTTGGAAAAAGACAACTTAATATTTAACTCACAAAACCTAATAATGTAAGTCAAATAATGGATGCAAATGATAAAATTAAGTAACAAGTTAGAATGTATGTACCTGGGAAGTCTGGAAATGTGATGAGGATTCTAGAAATGCAAAAATGCTTTCAAAATATGTTGAGGAGGACTAAGACGCCCTTATTGTTGTCTTAGTCCAGTTGTTGTTTTTTGGAGGAAAACACAAAATATCCAGATGTCAAAACAAAATCTGAAAGAATCTATGTGAAATACCTCCAGGAGGACTAAGACACCCTTACTATTGTTTTAGTCCCACTTTGAATTTCTGCAATCTTGAAATGTGATCCTAAGGTCCAAGGTTTGCACTTCCTTCTTCTAAGAGCTCAGGTATTGAAACTTCAAGATCTGGTTTGTAGATTACTTTCTATGAAGATGACAAATTTGCAATGGAACTTTGCACTCTAAATGATCTTCAACCTAAATCTACAAACACAAACACACAAGAGAGGAAACACTTGTTGATTGTTAGTAAATGGGGGTTGCCTTGGTCAAACCCCTTGTTGGTAATTAAACCTTGGAATGAAATGAAATAATGAATGAAAAAATTTCTATGTCACTACTCACCAAACCCTTATTATTTGCATTTGCAAACTTGTGTGAAGTGGCTAGCTTGAATGTAGATCTTGGATGGAAGTAATGCTTGAGTGATCTTGACTTGAATTTCTTGTTTGAATCAAAACCCTACATCACAAATGTTAGTTAAAAAACAAACATGATGAAAGAATATCTTTGACATGATGCTTGAATCTTGATGATGGCTCCAAATGCTTGATGAATTGCTCTTGAATGCTCCCGATCTCATAAACTTGCTATAAGGATGAATACGTGAATGCTTGGGGTGATGATGAGTGAAAGAACCTTGTATATATACTTATCCATGTTTAATATCTTGAAATTACACCACAACAAGCTGACATATGAATTCATTAATTAAAGGAGGCTAAATCCCAGGGTGATCCCACAATACTAGTTTATAATTTTTGGCCAAACTAGACACTGAACTGATTTTTTCTAACTAAATCTTCACTTTCGAGCACTTATAGCAGCTAAACCATGAGGAATTTGAAGATGATACAAACTAGTGATTTGTGGCATTTTTTTTGTAGATTCTAAATATATTTTTTTCAATTTTTTTGGAATCAGATTGAACTTATTTTTCCATCTCCTTTAAAAACTAGTTTTTTTTCAGTAAACACCATTTTTAAGGAGTGATGCTCACTGTATAACACAACTTTTTTTCCATGAAGGATAAAATTCTATTTTTTTTGAATTTAGATTTTTAACTATTATATCAAGTGCTTCCAATTGGTTCATAGTTTTTTATTGAATATGTTTTCCTTAATCAAGTTTCAAAGTTAAACCAATTACAATTCAGACATAAGTTCGTATAACACATAACTTTTTTTGTATGTATTGAAATTCAAGTTTTTTTTTTTGGATCAAGGACTTCAATATCCGGTGCGATCATATTTTTCAATGTTTTTTTTATAATCTTCTATTTTTCCACATGTGGAGAACAGAGAGCTTGATTTTCGTGAAAAGCCTACATTCACAAGAAATAAAAAATAAATATAATAATAAAATTAAATTTATTTAAAATTATACTTTTTGGGAAGCTTATAATAAGAACTACATACTTACAAAAAATAATTTTAAATGAATTCATTTGATCCCCCAAAAGGTAAATCAAAAGTGGTTTTTTATTAGCATTTTGATAGGTGTAAATGAGACTCTGTTATAGGTATGGTTTAAAACTACTGGGGTTCTATCCAAGGGGGTTTGATCTAAGGTAGTTTGATCAACCCTCTTCAAGTGGAATGCTTTAAATGGAACTTTTTAAGGCTTAAATCATTATATTTTCTAAAAATATGTGATTTTAGCAAAAATCAGAATCTCCTAGAAATTGTAAACCAGCTTTATGGGATCACCCCCTGCCAAGATTTGAATTAAATCCCAAAAATAACTTGAGGAGGACTAAGATGCCCTAGGTGGCATCTTAGTCCCGAGGCTTGGAACTCGGGGTGCAGACTCCAAAAAGGGGCCCAATTAAGGTGCATTTGAAATCAGGGTCCCAAGACCTTTGGGGGACAAAGACACCCTAGGTTTCTTATTAGTCCCAATCCAAAAATCAAGGACACACAACCAAAATTATTAAATTTTCATTTATCCTTTGATGTTTGTCAGAATTAGCCATAAAAAGATATAATTTATTAGGCTTGTGGATGAAAAATATGGCCAATTAAGACATAAATAAGGATAAATAAAGCAAGGCGGGCCCAAAAAAGTGTGAAATGCAAAGGTATGCATTTTCCTACACTACATTTAGCCCCCACTTTAGTGAGAGGATGAACTTGCTTCAAACTCACACTAAAGAAGCCAACCACACAATTAAGAGGGGTTCAAATGTACGAATGCTAGTAAGATAGGATGACAATAATCAAGAGGGTGGCCAATCCCCTAGGATCAAGATCCTATGACAAACCAACATAGGAACAAAGGAACACACTTACAGATGATATATGAAGCCATAACCAGATCACAAACATACACCATCAAACATAGAAAAGGAAAAAAAAGAAAAAGAAAAAAAGAAAAATGCAACGAATCAAGCTTTGACTAGCTGTCTAATGCACTGTGGACCAGGACTAGGTTATTTGTCCAAAATAGGTTTACAAGTGGATCACGCTATCCACTATGCAAAAAAAATGCATGCTCACAAGGGCTAGTGAAGCTATTTGTCCACTAGGTGAGCCCCAAGAGATCCATATCCAAGCCATACCTCCATCACTATGATAAAGACAAAAAGAAAATGCATGCTCACAAGGGCTAGTGAAGATAGTTTGCCACTAGGTGGGCCCCAAGGAACCATATCAAAGCCATACCACCATGACTTTAATAAGGTAAAAAAATTCAATGCAATAAGAAAGAGGGATGTTCGAAGGGATTTTGCTTAGTTTGTGCAAGGTATCTTCTTAGGGAACATTGTGCTTAACGTCTCCAAGAGAGGACAAATGCAAGGTCTCATATTAGGGAACATTGTACTTAATGTTTCCAAGAGAGGACAAGTCAAAGAAATATCATGCTCTTGGAGGAAATCAAACCCAATGACACCACCAAGAAAGGAACACATCGCAGGAAGAAATAAAATCGCACAATGCAAAATGAGTGTCGACGTATGCCCACACTTTAAAGTGGTTGCTAACATAATTACTATGATCAATTGCTTTAAAGTAGAAGAAGACGTGATATCTTACTCAGAAAGCCCTATGCCAAGTCATATGTTTCCAATAAGCTACATCATGAGAAGGGAAGGGGTTGCCCCCAAAATGTATAACTTAGTACATCACATGTGAGCCAACTTAAGGCATGTTGTCCACATCCCAAGCTTGCTCGTATGTATACATGGAAGGTGGTCAACTGGCCAGAAGAGACAATGATAAGTGGCATACGAGGAGAAGGCTACCTAACCCCTTGCCCCCACTTAGTGTAGGACAAAGGTGAGCTGAAATGATTGACGAGAAACATACTCATGTAAAAAATTAGTATCAATGAGAGGAATTAGGTGCTTTAACACAAGGGAGAGCACCACACTCCTTAAGATGTTAAATTTTACCACTTAAAGCCTTACATTCATTAGTAGCATGACCATGAACTCTATGATATGCACAAAATGAATTCTTGTAGTAAAATTTCTTTCATTTTCTTAGAGGGAGGGATATCAAATGATCTTGGATGAGTCTCGACAAGATACCCTCTTGATCAATAGAAGAAGATGCTCCTTTATTTGTGCAAGATGTCATATACACACTGAATGATAAAGCTTTAGATGAAAGTGGAGATAAGGGAGGTAAACCTAGATCTTTCTTGAAAGAGCATGGTATGTTGATTTGCTTTGTGTGTTCATTATATCTATGTGTAGGAGGGAGATTGTATATGATACCATAACAATCTTCCAAGTCAGATGAAGGGGGTTAATGTTTCTGAGAAGGATTGGTTTCTTCACAAGAACACAAATCCTTTTTAAGGTTATGCATCGCCCCCCCATGAGGGATGGGAGTTATATAGCCCCATCATCACTATGGGGTAATGTTGTAGAACTAAGTTGAGTGAATGAAACACATGGTTGTTTTGGTTTAGATTGTGAGATCTTGCACTCTCGTATAAGGGCAAGTGTAAAACCCCAATCATCATTAGAACTTGTATCTGAAAATGAATTGTTGGTATAAATAGAAGAAGATGTTCCTTTATTTGTGTAAGATGTCATCTACACACTAAATGATAAAGCTTTAGATGAAAATGGAGATAAGGGAGGTAAACCTAGATCTTTCTTGAAAGAGCATGGTATGTTGATTTTCTTTGTGTGTTCATTATATCTATGTTTAGGAGGTGTTGTAACCTCGGCACACATGCCCCGTTTCGAACGGGGACCCTCTTTTATTTCGCCTTACCGGGTCATTTTGTTGGCACCTCATTTTGCGTGCCCCTTTTTTGGTGTCTCGGGTGGTCAATGTTCCTTCAATGTCTCACCATAGGTTGACCGCACCTTCCCCCTTTTTAATTTTGACAAGTTATGGTGCCTCGCGGGGACTCCCTGGCGGTTTGCCTCTGCCAGCAGCCCCAGACCCTGCCAAGCCTGGCGCTTCGGGTGTCCCTCGCCGGGTTTCCCTGTTGTGTCCGCCGTTCAGTAATGGCAAATGGTTTGCGCCTTTTCGGATCTCGGGGTTCGGACCCTCATTCTCCATTCGATGAAATTCTCAGTCTCGACTGCTTTCAAATCTTTCAGGCCTGAGACTCCGGACTTCTGCTTCCTGGGTTCCGTGAGTGTTTCGTCGTTCCTGACGGCGGATCTCAGGCGGAGCTCCGCCCTCCGGGCCCCGACCTCCCTTTCTCTGCCAGTGATTTTCGAGTGAAACTTGTCAAACGGCCGCCATCCTGCATCTTCCCGGTCACCGGACCCCAAGTCTCCCACCACCGTCGGTGAATTCAAAATCACCAACTTCCTTGCTCATCGTACTTGCATTTAATAGGGCCATTAATGGCGGTTAGGGGTATAAATTGCTTGCCCAGGCCTATCATTTTCACTTGTCAGCATCATAGAGAGAGATTAGAGAACTTGCTAGAGGAGCCCACCATCTTCAAGGACTTCACGCTCATCACCCTCACCATCACTCCACCGATCGTGAGTGGATTCCATACCTCCCCGCATCGAGTGTTCAAGGTAGGTTCTCCGTTCACCCTCCCGAACAATGTTTTCATGATTTCTAAAGATTAAAATGAACAAGAACAATGAAAAGGACGTAAGAATGATGAAATATGGCACAACAAACAAGACCCATGACCTCGAGAATTGAGAAAACCAACGTAGCACCCCCATGATTAATTAGGAACTTTATCCCCGCGTGACTATTCTTCGCAGGAGCATTCGTTCCCCTTGGACCCGGATGCTCCCTCTGCCGGTTGAGAACTTAGTGATAAACCAGAAATGTCGAAAAAGCCTTTAGCTCTCTCGGACCTGAGTCTCCGAGATTCCGCATCCGGATTTTCGCACCTTGTTCTCCCCGAGCTACTCAGTCGGTGAGACAAGTCCTTGTTGCCAAGAGGTCATGGCGGGATCCAGTGGCTTCATTTGTGTCGTTGTGACATCCGTCCTTCGGTGAGACCTTTTTCCAACCATACCCCACTCCCATCGAGTGCCCTTCATGTCGGGGAGACTATGTCTGGTTGGAGAGACCTTCTAGCGAGCTCGCTACTCTTGCCGAAGCCTTCACTTTCGGTGAGACTCCTTCCGGTCGCGAGGACTTCATAATGAAACCTTTCTCTTGGCGAGCCTAGATCTTTTTTGGGGAGACTTCATAATGTCGACAAGAAGTTATGCAGATGGAACTTTTCATCGGCGAGACATAACGTATTCGCAAGGACCTTACGCCGACCCCCCCTCATCCTTGGGTGAACACGAAGCAGGTTGGGGAGACATCACCATGTTGGGGAGACCTTTCTCTGACTTGGAATATTGTACCAAAGGCTCCCTTTGTCGGCAAGATTCTTTGGATCGCTAGGACATCACGGCGATATCAATTTCTCTTGGCGATTCTGAGTGATCTACACCTTCGCGAACAACGAGTGCCTGACATCTTTCCCCCTACGGGCCCCGGGCCTCCATTCTCCGCAGGAATCCTAATCCAAACTCGGAATGACCTTTCCCCTTCCGGGTCCCGGCCTCTAGAGCTCCTTCCCTCATCCGTCGTTCCAGAAAATAAAATCCTCCTCACCCTTCTAAATGCCTGGCTCCGGCTTCCCATTGCCATAAATACTCAATAAGAAAATACAGCGGCCAACACTAACGCCAGGCCCGGTTCGCCTCTTGGCGGTCGGCGAGACATTCAGAAGTCGCTGAGACCTCTCACCGAAAGTGAAAGCCTTACGCCAAGGGAAGGGTCGGCAAGACCTCGCGATGTTGCTGAGACCTCACACCGAGGATCACCCCCTTTGCCGATATGCTTGTTCGGCGAGACACAGGGGAGTCGGCAAGACCTCTCGCCGAAAACCAGAAATCTCTCACTGGTGGGAATTCTCCCCGTAGGTTGAAAGACTTTCGAGTCTCACCAAGAAATCTCCCCACCGTACAAACTCCTACCAATGTGCTTAGTCGGTGAGACACAAGGTTCTCGCTGAGACCTTTCCTCGAGGGAGACTTTCACACCGACTGGAAACTCCTAGTCGCTGGGACAATGAATGATGTCTCGCCGATCAGCTATAGGTGGAGCGAGCTCCATCTGCCCAATTGAAACTAAAATGAACTGACGACTTCCTCCCCTCCCAGGCCTGAAACTCTGGACTTCCGTCTAACGACTGCCATCCCAAACAGAAAAAGCACTGCGGCATCACGGCCCTCTAGGCCCGATCACTTGAAAATGGAAAAACTACTGGCCACCCTTTGACCCGCTGGGCCTTGGATCCCAGAATTCTTATCTCAGAATTCCATTTCTGCTCTGAGGTTCCAAACAGCCATCTTCGGATGGCCTCCCGGCTTGCTACCTCTGGATCCTCCTAAACCAATCCAAATGAGCCCAAATCTGAAATTTGATCTCGACCCACGTGTTGAATCTTGGTCCTCTCCATTGCGAACCTTTTAAATTATCAAAAAATCAATTGGAAAGAATCCCACGAATCGTTTCACCCCGTTCTCCTTTTCAAACAGCATTCCTTCTAGGGAAGTCCGGCCCTCCGGGCCCGGACTGTCCTGAAGCCCTCAATCAAAAGACCAATGACATCGGGGGGTAAGAGTATCATGTTATGCTTGATAGATTATTTAAAATGGATTTCATCTTTTGGATTTCAACTAACATGAATGCTTTCATGATCAATTGCACTTACTAAGCCTTTGCTTGCAGAATATATGGAATCGGGTGCAGGACCTTCGGGGGCAGCCGTCGAAAAGGACAAAGGAAAGAAGCCAGGAAAAACTCCTCGAGGAAAAGAAGACAAAGACCAGATGAAATACCAATTCCAAGGCGAGCCTCTACACTCAAAGGTTACCACGAATTGGAAGGAAATCACCGACACCAACATAGGCCACGTCAATATTGATGAATTTACACAAAGGGTCAGAGTCAATCCAACAACAAAAAATGCAAGATTGATAAGACAAAGTGGAATCGCGAAAGCTGCGGGCTTCCCCCCATCCCTCATGGCCCCTGAATTGGTCATGGCTTATCGATAGGCGTATCAGCCCGACACAAGGACAATTGTTGATAGGGATGGTAACATTCTCGCCGACATGTCAGCTGGGGGAATCACAAAAAACTTTCATATTCCCACATTTCAAGAAATGGAAACGCCTACCATTGAGGAGTGCCAGGCGGCATGGGATGGTAACCCTACGGGCTACAGGAAATTAATAAATTAGCATTGGCTCAAGGAAAAGTGGGGCAACGCCGCGAAGGTTCCTAACAAACTCTTCCGCAACGATTTCTATGAAGACTACCATGATTTGGTCACAATGCTAAGTAGGGTTATGGGCCTCCCTACTGCGGCCTTCTTTCAGGGGTGGATGGTGTACTTTGTTGAGTAAATCCTTTGTGGGAATGAAGACGTTACCACAAAGACCGCATTTTATTGGGGATGTATAATAAGCAACTGCTTCCATGGGCAGTTCGTCAACGTGAAGAAAAGCTCCAAATTCTACATGATGTCATATCTTGTGTACTCCTTGGCAGACCAGAGACAATACAACGGGTTATTTGTGGCGCCCGATCAGGAGCAGGGTCGAAGACTCAAGGCCTATGATAGACACCCCCAGCTCTAGTACTGAAACTTCAAGAGGGAGTACTGTAGAGTGAATGATGCCTTCATCGGCCATATTGTCAGAATGATCACTGGAGATTTTGAAAGGAGAGTTTCCCATAGTGCTAAGGCATTTTTGAAGCAATATGCCTTCCTCTTCATTCAATTCCCAAAATTCACATACATCCTTGCCCAAGGCTTCACCGAAAGGCCAAACAAGTTGCCTCGATACCCCAATCACCGAATCATCCTATTGGAGCTTTCTCGGCAGCTCCAACACATACAGGCGATCTTCAGTGGCAAGCACATAGCAAGGATCTCTTATCCCATGACTCTTGGCCAGGGCATGTATAAGCTACAAACTTCCCAGTGTGCTGGTAACTCTGAGAAGGAATTGAAAGATTACCATTTTACCTACACACTGCTCGTCCTCGAATTGATCCATATGGTCATGTAAGGAAGGTGCTAGGGCCAGCATTCGCTCATCTCCACCACATTGAATACTTTTGGGGAGGTTTCCAGGATGATAAAGAGGTATGTGCAAGGCACTATATGCGGATGACTGGGCATTTTGTAAGGAAGGTGCAACCTTTCCCCATACCGGACCAGGTCGAGGAAGATGAGAGCACCATAATGCACCCCAGGTACCCTGCAGTCACCAATTTTCCAATACCAACAATAGACTGGGATGAGCAAGAGGTCGATGACCTCGACACTATAACCAAGACAATCTTGGCCCATACCAAGGAGTGGGTTGATGAACGAGTGGCTAGACTAAAATAACAAGGGGTGGTCTTGATGTACGAAGGACTCGAGAGTGAACCAAGTGCCACGGACGATGCTACTGCCACCACTTCAATAGGTGGGACATCTAAGTCTCCTCCAGTTTCCAGGTCTAAGAAGAGGAAGGAGACAGAAATGGAGCAGTCTTCTAACCCCAAGGTTTGCACAAGGAAGGATCTGGGAGGCTCACCCTCTAAGAGGCTAAAACAGACAGAGGATACCACAGAGCAGCCCTTAATCCAAGAGGAAGAAGTAAAGAGTACAGATCAATTAGAACCCCTCTTGGCTCTCCCTGCCCTGACTGTCGCACCACCTACTTCTCTGGCTATGATCGCTACATCCCCGCCGACAGTGGACATCTCTGTCCATCTTGCCCCTTCGCCCCCGACCGAGCCGGTGATCATAATTGACTCCTCCTCTGCCATAACTACTCCTTCCTCCGCTGCCATGTCACCTACCACGTCACTTCCATTACCTACGGTGGTTGCACCAATGCCCGCTCCCACCTTTCCTAAGGCCTTCTCGAAGCATATGCAGAATATCCCTTTCGAGCTCTCCCAGATCCTCATGGATCCCACTCTTCAAGAAGCCTTAGCTCAGGTCCTCGCTACTGCCAAACCTTCACAACCTCTGACAGGGCCACCGTCTATGGAAGCCACCATGTTAATCTCTAAGGAGTGGGAGAGGCGAGAACAAGAGGCCTCGAAGCCCTTTGAAGAGGAGGCCGATGAATAACACGAGCACCTGAAATATGAACATCACACTATTGACAGGGTGGCCTACGAAGAAGAAGGATCTGGTTCCTCTGAGAGTGGGGATGAGGAGGATGATGTCGATGGTAAGGTCATAGCCCAGGCCTTCAATGATGATCTTGAGGAAGAACTGGCCCGGCAGCCGAAGGGCATTGAGATGGAGGCAGAAGGGTCACCTCTTAGAAAAGGACAGCAGCAAAAAGATAATCTAGAAGAAGATATACCCGAGAGTGAAGCTTAAGCAGACAGGAGCCTTGAAATCGAACAGCTCAAGGAACATGTGCATGTGGTTGCAAAAACTGAGAGAGAGAAAGGAGGGGAAATGGAAGAGAAACAAAGTCCCTTGCAACAATTATCTGCCAAACCTCCTATTAAACGCCTTGTGTTCATCCAGGACTCTGATGAAGAAGAAGGAGATACTGCCAAGGAGAAAGAAAAGTCCCCAAAAGATAAGAGAACGGAAACCTTGGCCTTGGCCAAGAGGGGCGAGGATGATCGTGAGTCACCTAAGGGCAGGTATGTCGTGCCTGAATGGTTAGAAAAGTAGCTCAAAAGGAAAACTCCTGTACTAAAGAACCTGAGGGTGAGACTAGAGGCTATCTTAGCCTCAGCTCAGATCACAACAAAGAATGAAAAGAGGCCTAAGATCTGATCTAGGGTAACGATGGATGCTTCTGGGTCTCGAGCTGTGCAAATAGCAACCCCGGTGGTGGGACAGGCTGGTGTAAGTTACAACATCTCTACCATCGACTTGGGGACCACCACCAGAGAGCAGAAGGTAGAACATCTTTAGGAATCAGTGGCCACAGTGGTACATTTGATAAAGCAGGACAAGATTTCAAAAGATGAGCTCAAAGCACAGGTGGCTGCTCTAACAGATTACATCCAACAATGGTCTTCGGGGGATGACCTACATACCACGTCCACAACCACACCCCAACTGCTGTCCAAAGAGTAGATTGACAAGATGGAAAGGAGAAAGAACTTGGAAAGGACTACAGAAAGCTGGTTCCGACAAGTCTTATATGTCGGAAACATGGGAATTAGTCGGGTTGTTCGGACAGCCAACAAGTTCTTGGACTTGCAACAATCTTTGAAGGGCACAAAGAAGCTATGCACTAACTTCCTTACAACATATGACTCCATCTTTCCAAAGATCGAGGCTATCCTTCAGATTCCATAGGCCACATGGGAAAAGGAGCTTGCATTCAACAAAGATGATCACTGGCTAATGGATGTATGGCGGCGAGACTTTGATAACCGGAAGGAAAGATTGGAACAAATAATGAACAAAGTGGATCTGGATATCGAATGGATCAAAGAGATCAGAGCGGAATGTGCCCGGTACCTCAAGCTAATGACGGAGTATGGCATGCCTGCAGTACAAATGGATCCAGAAAAGGTGAAGCCTTACTTCCAAAAGAAGATGGAGGATGGGATGTCTAGCGAAATGACAGTGGAGTTCATGAGTTTTGCTGCCCATGCCTTCAATCAATTAGAGCTGTTCAGGGACCAAGGTGTAAAATATGATGAGGACTGGAAGAGGCTAGAGGATAATGCAAAAGAGTGGAGCTACCAAATGCTGCGATACGAGATCATCGAGATGGACAAACTCCGGCCGATCATCCTGAAGTTCATGGAATACACAGCCTCTAGGAAGTAGGAGGATAGCCCGGTTGATGATAGAAAACTCCCTAAAGAGAAGCTACAATAAAACAGCAATCAGCAAAAGGACAAAATGCTACAGTGCTGTCACTAGAGGACAAAATAGGGAAAGGGACAAAACGTAATTTTAAATTGTAAAATATTGGGGGTTGGTGAAACCCTATTTTGTAATGAATCTTGGCCACACAATGAGTATTAATCTTGGCCATTCATTAGATCTTTTGGGCACTATAAATAGGGGTCTCCTCTCATTTGCAAAGAGAGTTGAGTTGTTGTAAAGACATGCTGTAGAAATTTATAATGAAAATACATTGACTTGGTGCATTTTCTGATTTTCTCACATGTTGCTTGATTCAACCTCCATTGTTAGATGTTTAACTTAGGTTTTATTGTTGTTCTAGTTATAATTGTTTCTTGCTTTGATAGATTTTAGGAATGCTGTTTTGTGGTTATGAAAATTCTTGTTTTGTAGATGCCTTCTTAGTCCATACTTTTTGCTGTTTGATGATGGTAGATAGATGTGTAAAGTTAGTCTAGACTTAAATCCAAAGCTGCTCCAAACTTTCATCTTTGTTCATGCATGCACATGGTGAATGAAAGATAAAATATTCGCAGACATCAGAATATAGCACAAGTTCCATGAGACTGTGAGATTTCTGGTTAAGTGGAATATTGTTTCAAGAAGTTGTCCATTGCAAGAACTCCATTATCACTATTCACAATTAGTTATAGATCCAGGAACCTCCTCTCTTCCCTGCCCTTTTTCATTTTATTTAATGAGTGACCTATGCTAAGGTTCATTGCACATTGTAAAGCTAAATCCAATGACAAAAATGGAGTTCAAGATTGTTGTTTGAACCTACAGCCAATGCACAACTTCTCCATCTTAGGAGCTCCATTTCAAGACCCAACTTCCCATGCTTTGTAACCCATCCGTAAGACCACCTTGTGATTCTAGCAAATGACATCAAACAATTGGGATATTCCAAGCACTGTCAAGACCTGACATTAGAGACCTTGGGATAGTGTTCTGCAATTTGATTGTGGAATATTGTCTTTCAAGAGAGGTAGTGCACCTACTCACTACCTGTGTTGAGAGGTGCATAAAAAAAACATCAACAGGAGGGAGATTGTATCTGATACCATAACAATCTTCCAAGTCAGATGAAGGGGGTTAATGTTTCTAAGAAGGATTGGTTTCTTCACGAGAACACAAATCCTTTTTAAGGTTATGCATTGTCCCCCCATGAGGGATGGGAGTTATATAGCCCCATCATCACTATGGGGTAATGTTGTAGAACTAAGTTGAGTGAATGAAACACATGGTTGTTTTGGTTTAGATTGTGAGATTGTGCACTCTCGTATAAGGGCAGGTGTAAAACCCCAATCATCATTAGAACTTGTATCTAAAAATGAATTGTTGGTATATGACTCTTTGGATTTCGAGGGTGAGATTTTGGATTCTCTATTGAAAGGAGACATAAAATATAACAACCCCCAATTATCACTAAAGAGTCTTGTTGTAGGTGAAGGATTAGCATCAACTTGTATAGGTTCAACTTTTGATTTTCGAATGAGAGTTTTAGGGGATTTGGAAGTGTTGTGATCATATGATTTATAGCTTCGTTCATTTGCTTCAACTATGTACATCTTGTTGTTACTCAAATTTCATTGTACGATGGAGAGTAGATGGGACCCCTTTCATAACATGAATCCATGGTCTCCCTAGGAGAAGATTGTATGAAAGAGATCTTGGCATGATATGGATAGGGGTAGGCAACACTACAGGTCCGACCTCAATAGTTAATGTGATCATTCCTAGTGGTTGCCTATTAACATTGTCAAAGCCATGAATATGATCATAATTAAGTTGAATAAGCCTCTTGTCCACACAAATTTTGTCTAGGAGATCAATGCTACAAACATTAATTTCTGCTCCATTGTCTATGAGAGTGCGCCTAATTGTAGTTTTATTAATGATCACCTTTATCATCAAGGATTCATTCTTGTTTTGAATCTCAAGTGATGGAAATTCATGTTTAGGGAATGTGATTTCTGAATGTGTGGCTTGCATGGGATGAAAGGAAGATGTTACATTGTTTGATTTCATATAAGATTGTATTTTATCTTGCTTTATTTGCAATATTTCTTGAAATAGACACTTGTACATAGGTGATAGTTGAATGAGCTGCCATATGGATATATTAGTAGGAATATTTTTACTATTTCAACACTACACACAATAAGTTGAGGCAATGGTGATGTTGCGGGAGTGATTTGTGGTCCCCTACTTGTTTGAGCACCTGTGTTATATCTTGGTTGTTGCAAAACATCGTTAGATTGGATTGTGGATTTCAATAAATCTCATAGTTTCTTATGTGATTCACTAATGGGAGGTGATTTAGGAAGCTCACTAATTAAAGGAGATCCAATTTGTGTCATCATAACCTCAACAAACTTGTGGCTATTTGCATGAGATCTTAGTGAAGAGGAGTCTAATGTGACTTCATCTTCATCGAAGGAAGCCTTACTATATGTGTCAATGTTTACATTTTCTTGCACCATGATATCCTCCCTAGGAGGAGAGTTCTTAGGAGAACTACAAACCACATGTTGATGACTTTCAAAGGTTGGTTCTTCTAAAATGACTTCATCATAAGTAAGGGAGTTATCAATGGTTGGAATGTCTTGCTCAATAATGTCTTGCCTAGGGGAAGAGAGACACATAAGATTCTCACCAATCAAAGTACCGTCTTTGCTACTAGGATAGTTACTAGGAGAGGAATAAATGTGATTGTCATGTTTGTCTATGTTTTCATCTTCTTTAACTAGGACATTCTCACAAGCAAGGGATGAATGGATGCTAGGTAAGGTGATGTTTAGAAATGTGTCTATGATCTCATTCTCTTGTGCTATAACATCTTCCCAAGGGGAATGAGGAGAAGGACAAACAAGACCTCCATGATTCTCAAAAATTGCATCTTCTTTCACCAAGATACCCTTGTCACTAAAAGGAGAGGTATTGAGAGGAGAATAACTATGATTATCAATATTTTCTATGCTTTCAACTTCTATGGCATCATTCCAACAAATGGGAGAGATAAGAGGGGATGTATGTTTACGGAAAGCATCACTATTTTCACTCTCTTGTGCTAAGAGACTCTCATAACTAGGGAATGCATTGTATGAATGGCTAACATGCTTATAGACTAAATTTTTCTTTGCAAAATTGGAAAAGACCGAAACTAAAATTTGTGAAAAGTAATCTATGCAAACTCAAAATGCAATGTAAAGGCCCAAAATGAAATGTATAAATGCAATTTTCATATTTCAAACAAGGTAATTTATTGAGTACACTAGGCAATGAAATGTTGTGAATGCAAATTTGGAATGAAGCAATGCATGAAATGAACCAATTTAAGGTAGATTTAGTAAAATGAATGAAATAAAAGGTCAACCCACTGAAACAGATAACTGATGGCAACAAACAAAAGCACATAAAAGCATATTTAAACCCTGAAAAATGGAACTTCAAAGTCAATAGGGACTAAGATGCCAACAAGGGCGTCTTGGTCCTACTAATGAAATTTTGAGGTTCTAGAAACTAGAACAGAAAGCAAGCAACTCAAACAGGGTTCTGAGCCAAAAACCCACAAAAGGACTAAGATGCTAGTAAGGGTGTTTTAGTCCTAGTAGAGGTTTTTTTCCAGAAAAATAGAAAAATATGGATTGATAATAGTTTTTATAAGTTACCTACTTAGGGACTTGATGTTTAGAAATAGAAAAGTGTGCAAATGAATGAAAGAAAAAGTGACTAATAATAAGCAATTAAATGCAAGGTTGGATGCAAAAAAAAATTGATTTTTCAATGCAACAACAATGTTCCTAAATGCACTTAAGATAATTTACAATGCACTTTTCATTTTTTCAATGAGATAAGATTATGTAAGAAAGAAAAAATGCAACCTATATGCAAATGTGAGAAACCCTAGATGTAATTTCACTAATGCAAGATGCAATGCAAGAATGAATGCAACCTAGATCTAGGACCTTAGTGAACTCCAAATCAAAAAATGAATGTCCAAAATTTTGGTTTCACCAAAATAAACTAGAAGAAGATGTGATAAAGGGGGAAAAGGGACTCACAATACAAGAAAGGAATCCCTAATATGGAATTTTCCTTTATAGGGAGATGGTTCATTCAAGGAAACCTAGGATCCCAAAGTGGATTGACTATCAACACAAAGGTGAGTCAATTCTCAACAAGGGAGACCTAGGAAGATTCCTTAGGCTTTGACGGGTTCACCACCAAGCAAAAGCTTGAAAAAATACAACTTAATATTTAACTCACAAAACCTAATAATGCAAGCCAAATAATGAATGCAAATGATAAAATTAACAAGTTAGGATGTATGTACCTAGGAAGTATAGAAATGTGATTAGGATTCTAGAAATGCAAAAATACTGTCAAAATATGCTAAGGAGGATTAAGACACCCTTACTATTGCCTTAGTCTTGCTATTGTTTTTTCGGGGCAAACACAAAATCTTTGGCTTTCAGAATAGAATCCAAAAGAATCTCTACGAAATACCTATAGGAGGACTAGCATGCCCTTTCTATTGTCTTAGTCTCACTTTGAATTTCTGCAATCTCAAAATGTGATCCTAAGGTCCAAGGTCTGCACTTCCTTCTTCTTAGATCTTAGGTCCTAAAACTTCCAGATCTGGTTCGTAGATGACTTTCCGTGAAGATGACAACTTTGTAATGCAACTTTGAAACTTTGCAAATTTGTACTCCAAATAATCTTAACCTAAATATGCAAACACAAACACACAAGAGAGGAAAAACTTGTTGTTTTTTAGTAAATGGGGGTTTGCCTTGGTCAAATCCCTTGTTGGTAATTAAACCTTGGAATGAAATGAAATAATGAAGGGAAATGATGAATGAACAAAGTGCTATGTTGCAACTCACCAAACCCTTGTTATGAAATCTGCAAACTTGTGTGAAGTGGCTAGCTTAAATGCAGATCTTGGATGGAAGTAATGCTTGAGTGATCTTGACTTGAATTGCTTGAATCAAAACCCTACATCACAAATGTTAGCTCAAAAACACACATGATACAAGAATATCATTGACATGATGCTTGAATCTTGATGATGGCTCCAAATGCTTGATGAATTGCCCTTGAATTCTCTTGATCTCATAAACTTGCTATAAGGATGAATACTTGAATGCTTGGGGTGAAGATGAGTGAAAGAAACTTGTATGTATACTTATCCATGCTTAATATCCCAAAATTACACCACAACAAGCCGACATATGAATTCATTAATTAAAGGAGGCTAAATCCTGCCAAGATTTGAAATTAAATCTCAAAAATAAGTTGAGGAGGACTACGACGCCCTAGGTGGAATATTAGTCTCGAGGCTTGAAACTTAGGGCACAGACTCCAAAAAGGGGCCCAATTAAGGTGCCTTTGAAATCAAGGTCCCAAGACCTTTGGGGGACAAAGACACCCTAGGTGTCTTATTAGTCCCAGTCCAAAAATCAAGGACACATAGCCAAAATTATTAAATTATCATTTATCCTTTGATGTTTGTCAGGATTAGCCATAAAAGATATAATTTATTAAGCTTGTGGATGCAAAATAGGACCAATTAAGACATAAATAAGGATAAATAAAGCAAGGCGGGCCCAAACAAGTGTGAAATTGCAAAGGTATGCATTTTCCTACACTACACATAGATTCGAATCACATCCAACAAACTTCAAAAATATTCTATATTGATGAAAGTACTACTTTTATCTTTAAAAATCACAACAATATTTGACTAAAGTGTTGATTATATGTTGGTTGGCATTGATATGTCCATACATATCAAACGGATCTCTTAGACATGCTTACCCTATTTAGAAGGCACAAGATTAGAAATTGAGAATCTCTTTATTACCTTTTTAAGATCTAATTTAATGATCATTATGAAACCTTCAAGAAGGGTTTCCTTTGAATTTTTATTTGTTCGTGATCTAATAAACAAGTACCCTCCATGCACAAAATTATCTTTGACATTCTTTGAAAAAAATTAACATCAACAAGACCTAAATAAATTCAAGTTAGTAAAATTTTTTTTTCACTAATAGAATACATGAATAAAGAAATTAGCAGTTAGACAACTTAGTAAGCCTTACCAATAGTTTAAGCCAATAATTTGGACTACTAAATGCATATTACCAATAGTTTCTTACCATTATCAGGGTACCATATTATTAATAGAGTTCTCAACTTCATCATGAGGGTTCTCACAGCCCAAAATACTCAAAACCTTTGTTAAGTGTCATCTTGTTTGTTTTAAATTAATCCCATTATTTTTATTCATAACCTTGTTTGGATGGCATCCAATAAGAGGAGTAGTAATTTGGTGGGTTTATTGCTTCCTCATGGTTTCATTGCATTCAACCAAAATATAAAGGAGGTCTGGGGCTTATTGATCCCCGAACCCAAGGGACTTGTCTTGCTACAAAATGTATTATTAGAGATGCTGGTGGAGATGAAGCATGAAAAATTTTAGTATGTCAACGAATAATGAAAGCTTCTGTAAAGAAAAAATGGCAAGATGTTCGTTGGTTGGATAAAATGCTTTTGTCTCCTTTCTTTAAAATCAGAGCTTCTTTCCCTTTCTAGCCTAGTTGAAAAGCATGGCAAAGAGTTAGTAATTTTTTAAAATGGAATGAATCTTCTTTATAGACAGGGTTCAATTTTGTTTCAATGTCAATTTGGTGGAACAAACTAACTACTTATCGTGATCAACCATTAACAATGAATTTTCCAAGACAAGCTCACTACTTGTTTAAGAAGGGAGTTCAAAAATTTAAAGATATTTGGGATTTTAATATATTTGATTGGGCCTCTTGGAACAAAATAAAGGAGTAGCATGGGTTGAGTAATAAATATTAAAAAGTTCCTAATTTTTATTAAATCCCTTGTTCTTGTTCATCTGACTATGAAATTATGCACTTCAAGGGATTGTTATTTCTTTAGGTATTGGAAATGACTATCTTGTAGTCATTTCAATAATTTTATTTTAAAGAATATATATTTACAGTTGCTTCCTAGTAGGAACCTTTCCCCTCAATGAATCACAAGTGGAAATGCATATTTATCTCCAAATTTTGGTCTAAATTAAGTGCTCAAATATCGTGCTCCAAAGCTGATTTTGATTCACAAGTGTTGGTTTGGAAAATACTATCTGTGGGGGATAGATTGAAGTGTATTATGGTCCAACCAACTAATTGTCCTTTTTGTCATGGTGTTGAAAGTTTGAAACACATTTTTTAGGATTGTTTACATGTTAAAAAGCAATGGTTTGCAATTTTTAGAGATTTCTCAATGATTTTTAATCATGAATTGATCTAGAAAGAAACCGTTTTTGGCTTTGGTATGCAAAAGGATGTGATTGCTATTCTATCTGGCATGCAGTTTTAAAAAATATATCATGGAAAAATAAATGTGCTGCAATGTTTTCTAATAATTATTATCAAGTAACTGACACTCTAAGGCTTTACTCTGACATATGTTTTTAGGTGGCTATTTTTTTTGTAGATCCAAGTATTATGTAAGAAGAATGAGAAGTCCAAACAACAACTACAATAGATTAACGATCAAATTTTGAAGTTTCAACTCATCAATAAACTTAATCATTATAAAAAAGTTATAGAACTCTTGAAATTGTCTATATGTTGTACAATTTATATTTTATGGTTGTTTTGTTGTACAAATCTTATAAAAATGTTATACAACTCTTGTAGGTGTGTCTATATGTTGTTGTACAACTCTTATAATGTGTATTTTATGACTGGTTTGTTGTAGAACTCTTATAAAAATGTTATACAACTCTTGTTCATGTCTAGGGGAGAGGGGCCCAAAGTAGGGCGAGTCAACTTTGGAGGTCCACGTGGACCAAAAAAAATTAAAAAAATTCCCGCCACATCACCCTGCCACTTGTGCATCGGCCCATATTATAAAAAAAAATTGATCACCCTGCCACTTGTCAAGCACCATTTACGTTGACGTGTCCAAAACGGGTTGATTTTTCCCTCCGCTTGAAAGTGGAGCCCACTAGCCTCCTTAATCAGTGAGCACATCTACATACACTAGATCGAACAACCGTGTGTACACGACAACCTCGCCACCCTGAACCAACAGTTTAGAGCATTAAATGCTCGCCGCTTCCTTCATTTCCTCCACTGACCAAATTGCCTTACACATCGCTTCGCATTTACTCATTCTATCAGGCATGTTAATCAGAGATTAATGTTCATTCAATGCTTTTTCATTCTCGCATATCCCATTGACTCTCATTCCTTTTGTTTGCAAACATTCTCGACTATTCGTTTCGTTTTGCACTAAAACTTTTTCGGCTCTCCATGCTTCATTTTTCGGCTCTTCACGCTTCTTCGTTCGGCTCTACACTCTCGATAGCTACCTTTCTCTTTCAGGTGAGGTTTATAACCTCACTCAACCTCTACCAGTCTCAATGAATACGACGGTATTCTGCCATGCACTTAGTTTTTTAAAAAAATTATTTGCGAATTTTTTTTCTTTCAATCCAATGCATAAAATGAAATGTGGGGAGAGTTTCAATGGTTTTCTTTTCCTCTATACTCATCCATGCACTCCTACTATTTCATTCTTCATTGCACGACATTTACTTTGCATTGTGCTTTTCATATTTGCTTCCTTATACAAAATATGAAATGGGTTTTACTGGTTTAAATGGCTTTTCATTACTATTTGACTTCTTCGTCGAAATATGGAAAGGGCTTGATTGGTTTTCTATAAAAAATTTTGTCATTCCACAAACTTTAACTTCGTAATTTCTTTTATTACATTTCTTTGTTATTCCAAAATACGAAAAATGGTTACACTATTTTATTATTCATAGGGTTATAATGTTTATCGTTTCGAGGGTTTATGCCATGCACTTGCATTCGTGTGTTCCTCATTGCACAGACTTTAACTCTGCAATTTGCTTTAAATAATCTCATGTCATTTTGAAATATGAAAATGGTAGCATTGGTTTTAATTTTGAACATATTTTTCCAGTTGTTTTTTATTTGCATGGCGTTTACTCTGCATTGTGCTTTTCAGTTTTGCTTCCTTATACGAAATATGAAGTGGGTTTGACTACTTGAAATGATTTTTCATTACTATTACACTTCTTCAACGAAATATGGAAAGGGCTTGAATTTTTTTGTATTTGTGTGCTTGATATTCCACAAACTATAACTCTGTAATTTCATTTTTTTACATTTCTTTGTTATTCCTAAATACGGAAAGGGTTACACTATTTTTATTATTCATAGGGTTATAATGTTTATAATTTTGAGTGTTTATGCCATGCACTCACATTCGTATGTTCCTCATTGCACAATATGGAAACAGCTTGATTGGTATTCTCTTCGCGTGTTTGTCATTCCACAAACTTTTACTCTGCAATTTGCTTAAAATAATCTCATGACAATCTACAATATGGAAATGGTAGTAGTGGTTGTAATTTTGAACATATTTTTCCATGCTTTTCTTAATTTCATTGTTAATACCAAACATGGAAAGTGTTTGACTGGTTCAAAATTACAGGGTTTTCTAGCATGCACTTCTATTCCTTTGTTCGACACTACACAATTATTTTGTCTGTGAGATGCTTTTTTTCATTTCATTCATACTACCAAACATGGAAAGGGTTTGACTGGTTCACAATTAGAGGGTTAGTTGCCATGCACTTGTATTTGTTTGTTCAAAAATGCACAAACTTTCACTCTACAATTTTCCTTCGCTATTTTTTTGGTATTCCCAAACATGAAAATGAGTTAACTTGTTTTTATTCGAAGATATTCTGCCATGCAATTAAAGACTCCATACCAAACTAGCATTGAACATATAAAGAGATTTACAAATTCAAAAATGCATATCTCCATATTTTTCAATTTCCATTTACTATGACTCACTTCCATATTGATATCTACATGGAACTGCAGACGTTCAACTCCCCAAACAAAAAAATTGAAGTTGTTCAATTCAATGGAGACTAACAAATGGAACGAATGATGCATTACCAAAGGATATGCACTACATACATTTAATGTGGAGTGGATGCCACACCATAAGCACGAGGACCATTACACTCTCCATCGAAGAGAACAACTTCACTTTTTTATTAATTCTTTATGCATTTGAATGCCATGCAATTGTATTCATCTGTTCTTCCATGCACAACAGTTATGTCTGTGAAATGCTTTCTTTATTTCATTGTTACTACCAAACATGGAAATGAAAAAAACTTAACCCATTATCATATTTGGGTATAACAAAAAAATATTAAAGGAAAATTACAGAGTTAAAGAACTTGTGCATAACAACAAAATATTAAAGTAAGTGGCAAATTACATATATATATATATATATATATATATATATATATATATATATATATATATATATATATATATATATATATGGGTATCTGTAGGATCATCATGGAAAAAACAGGCCTTTAAGTGGCAAAAAAATTATATATGTGTGTGTGTGTGTGTGTGTACATATATGTATATATATATATATGTATACATATCTGTATATGTCCCATTTTCCTACCAACACAACACTCATAGAAAATCAATCATTCACATGTGTTCCACTAGTCAAATTACAACACACAACTATAGTTGCCTTCTCTTTTGCCACATGCAACCACCAAAAAACAATGTGTTAAGCCCAACATAATTGCTCGAGAAGCAAACAAGGATTGCACAGCATGAATACATACAATCTCTACAATTGAAGGCATCCAAACAAGTTTTCAAATTTGAAAAAGGACACAAATTAAAGACTCCATAACAAACCACCATTAGAGATTTACAAATTCAAAAATGCATTTCTCAATCTTTTCGAATTTCCATTTATCGGAGCCTCACTTCCATATTCATATCTACATGGAACTACATACATTCAACTCCCTAAATAAAAAAGTGAAGTTGTTCTTTTAGATGGAGAGTCTAACGAATGGAACGAACAATGAATAGCGAAGGGATATGCTTGGACTACTTTTAATGCGGGGTGGTCACAAGACCATAAGTAGCAGCACCGTTACACTTTCCATCATAGAAGAACAACTTCACTTTTTTTTCAATTTGTTGTATGCTATGCAAAGTGGGATAGGGGTGGGTTCAATTGGATTTGGTGGTGGGATGGTCTTGGCTCTTTGTTGTTCTCATGCCATTAGATGTATGAAAATATTGGCGGCGATGTAATGCAAGTGGTGATATTATAGGGGAGTGTGAGTTATACTAATTTTATATTTTGGCTGCATGTTTTAATGCTATGGGCCATTAAAAATCAATATGGCTTGTATGTTTGTGGTATCAGATGTGCTTTGAATATTCTATGACATGTAAGACTGTGAATAACTATTTGTGTCTGGGACAAATATAAACTGATTATAATACAATTTTGGTGGTACAGTGATTCGAGTACCCTTGTTGATTGGGGGTGAAAATTGTTTTACAATTGCATATTAAGGGGGTCCTATACACCCTATGTTTGGAGGTCCACATGTTTCTACATGATACTGTTTACAAATGCTTACATGAATTATTTTGCTTACCATGAATATAGAATTGCTAGAATTGATGAGGCAGAATATATGTGTGTGTGTATGTATATATGTATATATGTATTTATATATGTGTATATATATGTGTATATATATGTATATATATATATATATATGTATGTATGTATATATAGATACATATATATGTATGTATATATATACACACATATATAGATATATATATATGTATGTATGTATGTATGTATGTATGTATGTATGTATGTATATGTATATATGTATGTCTATATATCATAGAGATTATGGTATATTTGGCTGACACCTTGTCATTTTGTGTCTTGTTCACTCTGCTTCATCGGCATGCAAAGAAATACATGATCAACCCAGCCCATTGTTCCTTCCAAGCTTCGTTGATGGTGAGTTGCAATTGAAAGGTATACAGTTTTGTAATATTCTTTGTGTATTAAGCTAAGCACTACCTACATTTTTGTAATATTATTTATTTATTGATTGATCCCTCCTTTCATTTTTTCTTGCAGTAAGCAGGATAAAGGTGAGTGCAACAAGACACAGCATCAGGAAAATCCATACTATACATATGAGGTTTCTAACCTCACTAAGGCTCTACCACTTTCTCCTGTCAGTAAATGGTTTTTTGTTGTCTCGCTGATTTTGATCATATTTTTTTGGTGATTCTTAAATTGAAGGAATTTAATGGCTTTCTTAGTGCATGCAAAATGTGCTTGATGAAGTGTATGGCATCTAGGGTGTTTATGAACACTTCAAAATTTTGTGTTCTTAAACACACTTTATTTTCAAGGAAAATAATGCTTCTTTCTAGCATCACTTTGTCTTTAATGGGTTTAATTTATTATGTTTCTTTCCTCTCATGGTTAGCCAAAATCTGTCATCATTGAATTGTCCGCCATGTGACCGTGTCACCTATGCTTTTAATATGTATATGCACATATATTTGTAGATGCATATATGTACATACGTTTATATATGTATATGCATATATTTACTTTTATGTTTATGCATAATTGTACATATATATATGCATATATGTACAAAAGTATGCACATACATTTTTATGCAATACAAGTTAATAAACAAGTGCACTGAAGAATAGAATAATACAAGTGCATGGCACACGGCTTTCCAAATTAAACTCATATATTTATTATGTTTCTTTCCTCCCATGGTTAGCCAAAATTTGTCATCATTGAATTGCCTGCCATGTGACTATGTCACCTATGCTTTTAATATGTATATGCACATATATTTGTAGATGCATATATGTACTTTTATGTTTATGCATAATTGTAAATATATATATGCATATATGTACATATGTATACATATGTATATGCATATATGTACGAAAGTATGCACATGCATTTTTATGCAATACAAGTTAATAAACAAGTGCACTGAAGAATAGAATAATACAATTGCATGGCACATAGCCTTCCAAATTAAACTACAAAGTTATTGTGCACTTACATATATATGAAAGTAGGTATGAATGTTCATAGATTAGTGCATGTACATACATATGGACATCCACTATGTCTGTACATGCAGTAATTTGTGCACATACATATTGTAGACACCTAAAAATGACCTAGGCCTACAAGCTTCATTTTTACCACTTTCATCCTAGCATAAATTTTATGACATTTAATTTTTTCCTTGGTCCATATTCGACTATTAATTAAATAATTCATAATTGTTTAATTAATTCATGTCTTTGTATTCTTCATGATTATTAAATAAATAAATTTTATTTATTTATTAAATACGTCGTTAATTGTCTAAGTCTTCCTTAATTAAATAAATTTCTTAATTTATTTAATTACCCTCTTCACATATTTCTTCTCGGTTATTAAATAAATAAAATTTTATTTATTTATTTAATATGTCACTAATTGTCTTAATTAAATAAATTGATTTATTTATTTAATTAATTAATCTTATTTGTTAAATTAAATAATTATATTTAATTATTTAATTGTCAAAATTAATATTCCTCTCATTTTAAATAAATTAAAATATTTAAAATGTCATTCTCATTCTTAACTGGAGCCACCATTTTGCAAATAATCCGGAAAAAGATTATTTATTGTCTCCTAAAATCATTATTTTGAATTAATTTAATTCAAAATAGTAACTAATCTTCCAAAAATCAAGTAATCGGGCAGATTCTTGATTTTCCAAATTTGATCTTCAATCCAACTCTTATCTTCTTGATTTTTTGAATCTCACAAATCAGGCAGTCTTTATCTTCTTGATTGTCAAAAATCTTTATTTTCTAATTAATTTATCTCATTTATTCTCCACCGCCGATTTGATTATCTGAGATATTATCTTGACCGTTCAATTAATGAATTTTCCCTAACCCTAATTAGGGATTCTCAGATTTAATCTGGACCTTTCATTTTAGGTTTTCGTCATGAATTAATCTCACCTGTCCATTCAAAATGACATTTTCTATAAAATGCCATTTTCCTCTCACTTTTTGATTACACACATTTATTTTATACAATTTCGCACGTACACTCTTAGGCTTTCCATAGCATGTATTGTCTTTTATTTAATCAAGTCTTAGCATTGTTTAAGCATAGACATTGTCAATCATAGGCATTTAGGCATAGGCTTTAGACATTTTATGCAAATCCTTCAAAGCTTGGTGTAGGACCTAGGCATACATTTACATATTGCTCGCATGACAAATCTGAGGGCAAAGTATCATCCAGCAAGAAAGAAGGTACTATGGAGGTAATCATGGAGAACTCGATTTATAGGTATAACTGTTTATTGTTTAAATTCCTTTGTACTCGATAGGACTTTGGGTTTTTGTCTTGTATATTGACTTGATTTGATTAATCTAAACCTTAGAAATTAACCCTCAGTTACATTGGTGAACCTGACTCCATTTTTTTTGTTATTTCTGTACAGTTTTTGTGTTTTCTTCTGTTTTGCAGGTACAGGTACGGAGTGACGCAACCACTTTTTTAAAAACATAGTGACGCATCTGATGCGTCGCGACGCATTCGCTAATAGAAAAGCCACAATTGCTCTGTCGTGACGCAATCGACATAAGGAAAGCCACATTTGAAATATCAAGACGCATCTGATACACAGAGCAACGCAATCGCTCTGTCGTGACGCATTCGACTGGTAAGATTTTCTGTTTGTCTACATTCGGTTTTTTTTTCTTTTGTAGTTTTTTGTGTTTCTTTTTAACCTGGTTATTTCCTGCATGCTGCCTAGCATAAGGTTTTCTTTTACTAATCAAGGTTTGTAGCTTGTTGGCGGTTACTATTCGTGGGTTGAAGACAAACACTATAACTACTAACAAATTGTCTTGTAGGTTCGATTGTCAAAGGCTAGACAGTAAAACAATGTGCTTGCATTTTCAGTAGTGTAAGTCACATTTTATTTTTGGTGCAATTAAAACGAACCTCTATTTTCTATGTCTGAATGTGTTTGTAAAATGATAGGGGAGTATGCTCTCACCTTGTGAAAACTCAATGATCAAAAACCCAGACTCATTTTTATCTGTTCTTACCTGACGATTTGGTATATCGGAGTATCATCTCCCTCTCTTGCACTTTCTAGCGACCAGGTGTAAGAGAAACTAAGTACCAACTCTAGAATTGGGCCCGCTTTGGGATTTCCCATCACCCTAACGGATCTTCAAAACTAGAAAGCAACGGAGCCATAAAGCCAAGCTACCCTCGACTCAAGTGAGTATAAATGTAAATCTTAAGGGAAAACCTAAGATTATGAAAGGATGTGTCATACTCTGACGAGTTGTGCACTCCCTAAACCCCTCGCTGAGCTTTAAACCTCTTCAGTCGGAGTGCCACCTTAATGGTGATTAATCTTTTGCCCCATGTATGGCCACTCGAACGGGGGTCCCGAACTAAAAACTTTTGTGTAGTAAGCCAAAAACCTTCTATTTGCTAGCGCAGCACCGGTCGGTGTGAAGGCATCCACACTTTCGCAGTTTGTAGTAGAGGTGATCAACTCGCCATGGGAGTTTCATGGGGGTTGGAAGATTGGTTGGCCTGAGAAGAGACTGCACTATAAGGGGGAGCCCATGCAGCCAAGCTTCTGAATTCACACGCTACAGATATGCGGTTGGGGAAACCTACATGGAATCTAGCGAATATTGTCATGGCCTAACCTAGGATTGTGCTTATCTAATGTGTGTTTGGTTACTTTTAAAACACTGTGCTTGTCAAGTACTTTATGGACTTATCACATTTACAGCTCCAAACAAAATGCTCAATATCAAACAGATCAAATTTTCCATCAAAAACAACAAGACAAAAACTTTTTTTACAAACTGTGTCGCATTTGTCAAACCACATTTAACTTTCTGAATCGCAATCGCTCTGTTCAATCGCATTCGATATTTCAAATACCGCATATGCATGCATCGCGACGCAACTAACTGTCATTGGGTCGTATCTGCTAAACCAAGTCGCATTTGTCTGATTCTGAGCCGCATTTGCTCAATTTGAGCTGCATTCGCAAAACTGAGATGCAACTATCTGTCATTGAGTCGCATCTGATAAACTGAGTCGCATTTGTCTGATTCTGAATCGCATTTTCTCTACTTGAGCTGCATTTGCAAAACCGAGACGCAACGGACACCTCAAATGACGCATCTGCCTGTCACAATTTTTAAACTTCATACAAAGTCATATCCGAAATCTTCATCTTGTCAATAATTTGTCAAACACTGTTTCCAAGAAGATTCTGTCAGAAACCAAACTTGAAATTGCTTAAAGTCTTGAGCATTAGTTTGCATTCATCACCATAGGTTTCATCCTTCATTATTTTTAGTTGCATACATTCGACACTGGGTTGTCCCTAGGTTCACATTTTGCATCCTTAGGATTAGGTAAATCTCAGCACAATTTGCAACATCATTGCTTTCAAAACTAGGCTCTTTTGGACTAAGTTATCAAACTCCTTTTTTCAGTCATTGTCCTCTTTTGTGGGATTTTCCAACTCAAAAGTCTAGTTAGGAAAATTCACTAGTCATTTTGACCTTGTCACCTTGTCATTTTCAACAAAGTCCTCTAGTAACCAAAATCGAAAACAAAGTTTGAGCTTAGACATGCTTAGGTACCCTTGTCTTAAATTGCATTTTAAGTCTTCACATTGCATATCCTATTCACAAAAATTCAAAAAACATTAGTCATCCTAGTCGTCATTTGGAATTTAGACCTTGCATAGTGTCATCACTACATTTAGTGGTCATTCCTTTTCATTTGAGCAATCTCATTTATGGTGGAAACTAGACTTCAAAAACAACAAAGACAAATGGAAAACTTTTGGCAAGATCCCACATCCAATGTCAAAAATCCAATGTATGACCCAAACTGGACCTTTGACAATCCATTTAGCAAAACAAACAATCAACCTCTAACGATGACACCACCCTCATCGAACAGTCCATTTGAACCATTCATGCGTAAAGATGAGTATGGTCAAATACTCAAGGAAAACTTAGAGGTAGCAGCACAAGACCCAGAGGCCTCTCAATTTGTGGAAACAATGGTCCTTTACAACAGAGACAGATACTTGGCCATACTCTTGAGTCAAGGAGCCAAATTACCCCAAGGATTCGACATTACCACGATACAATCAACAACTCCAGACCCTAATGACAACAACATGCGTAACATGTCACATAATGGTCAACCTTCAAACACTACGAGCAATACCTTCTTTGACACCACAACGACAGTGCATGCTACCTTCAACATCCCAAACACCTCCAACACAATAAATACTACATCTATTGGAGGATCACAATCATCCACAATGCCCACAACATCCACGACACTATCCCAATCGGCTGGAACCACTCTTGGATCCTCAGCAATATGGGAAAATTACTCCAATCCTCTCTTTACCACTACAATAAATGCCATGGGGGCATCATCAAGTCACAACAACCCCCCCTTGACAGCTACATCTACTACCATGAGTACACCTTTGACATATCCGCTCAGTGGTATTTCACAAAATCCTTTGGGAGGGGGCAAGGGACGCATTTTTATCCAAGGACAACAACCAAACATTAACACGACAACACAGTCACATGTCATTGCCTCCCAAGGTACAAATACAAACATTCCCCTTGTGCAAACCCAACAATTCGCACAAGGTGACCAAGTAACACAACCCATGGCACCATTAATGCATCATAACCTTCATGGTCATCACATTCCCCAAATAATGACATGCATGGCTAGGGGACACATCCCAACCTACTCATCTAACATTCATACTCACCAACACGCACCCAATCATAACTTTCAATATCAACAACACAGCAATCTGAACACGTCATACATATCACAACAATCCATACCGCCACAATACACCAATATTCACGCACAACAAATGGGAACCTATGGTGTACCAAGCAATCCGACCTACGGAAACACAAATGATCCTGTTATGGATGCCCTCCAAACAAGACTGATGGGGGTAGAAAAAACTATTCAAAACATATACATTTCAAGCCAGAAATTGGAAATATCATATGACCTAAATGTATACCCATTCGACATGAGCATATACATGCCTCCATTTCCTTTGGGATATGTGTCACCCAATTTCACAAAATACAGAGGCAAGACAAACCCCATTGAACATGTTCGCGAATTTGCAACCAATTGTATGGACATCGCCTATGAACAAACATACTTGATGAGACTTTTTTCTAAAATTCTGGCGGGTCAAGCCCTTGAATGGTTTTCCACACAAAAGGATATCCAGACATGGGATGAACTTAAATGAAAATTCATAAAAAACTATGTGTACAACATCGACATGGACACCTCCATCACTAGCTTGTGCACTCTCACGCAAGAGGATGTTGGAGAGACATTTATCCCATTTTTTCAAAAATGGAGAAGCCTTGCTAGTCGATGTCACATTGACATCCCCGAAAGGGAGAAAGTCGACATGTTTGTCCAAACACTTCTGGGGCCTCTAAAATATGCATTGCAAATGTACATTGTTGCACAAACTTCACAAATTTAGTCAAAAAAGGGGTCCAGATTGAGAAAGCCCTTATTGCAAAGGGAGAATTACGATATGGTTCCAAAAACACAAATGTCAATCCAACCACTGACAAAAATAAATACTAGATAAAAAATAAACACGTTACAAATGACGGTGTTGTTGACGCCAAGACTGCAAACATTGTGGGTCCTGTACTGGCCCTAAAAGGGGTTCAACAACAACACCAACCAACAACGACATCGACACCCCCAACCAATGTCCCTTCAAACAATCAAAGTGGTCAAAATAACTAGGGACAATATCGTCAGACAAGACAATTTCCTAAAGGTCGCACATACACTTCTTTGGGTGAACCCATTGAAGAAGTCCTTAAGAAATGTCTCTAGAATGGGGTCATTACACTCCAAGAACCAAAACCGTATGACCCAGGACAATTCAAACTAGCATGGTGAAATGACAATGCAGTTTGTGAATACCATCGAGGAAAAGGACATACAACTTCTAACTATCGACAATTGAAAAACATAGCACAATATCTTATCGAAAGTCGCGTCATTGAAGTAGGTGGATCTCAATTTGCCTCCAATTTAGATCATACTATCCATAAGAATCCACTGCAGGACCATGGTTCTCATAAGGCTTCCACGTCAGGTCCACAGATGCACAATAATCAAGCTAACTTCGCCCGAGTCAAGTACGACTATTCTAGTGGACCTATCATAAACAATGTCCGAACTAACAATGAATACATCAATACCATTACGGTCAGGAGAGCACCCCAATGTAACACTACTACTTGCAGTGGCAAGGTTACCATAGCTGGTCCGCCTCCTGCTAGACAACCCAAAATAACCATACCTGGCCCATCTGCTAAACAGCCAAAACCTGTCCCGACCACAACACAATGGAAACCCAAAAGTCAATTCAACCTCATCAACCGGCTAGGAAAGACTCCCGCACAAATCTCTATTCTTGAGCTGCTTCGTATATCCCCCACGCACAAAGATATCCTAGATAAAACCTTGCTCTAGTCGTCGACCCCCAAGGACATCGATGTCAATCAATTTGAAACCATGGTGGGATATCTTACTACGCCTCACCACGTCACCTTCTCGGATCAAGATTATTCATCACCTAAAACCAATCACAATGATGCATTGCACATAGAAACTTTTGTCCACAAGCACAAAGTTAGACGAGTTTTAGTAGATGGCGGAGCAGGATTGAACATATGCTCCCTCAAACTGGTTAAGGCTCTAGGGTTCTCTGATGCGTGCGTAGACCCAACAAAGAGTATAGGGATCAAAGCATATGATGACGAGGAACGCTCTTCACGTGGCATTATCTCTCTCCCTATCAGAGTGGGACTAGTCATTATGGACACAACCTGCCAGGTCCTAGATTTGGAACTACCATATAACATCTTGCTAGGCCATCCATGGATTCATGCCTTAAAAGCCGTTCCGTCCACATATCACCAATGCCTAAAGTTTCCATTTGGCTGGCACAGAAGTATATATCGGGACTGACCCTTCCAATAATGTACGCAACTAAAGGTGTTTCCCCACCAAAGAGATTGAGGTGCCCTAGTGAAAGTAGGAAGCACCTGGCTCCTTATCATCCAAATACATTGATCCATCCACACTCACATCAGTTTCCACATCCGCTCCATCCACATCTTCTGCCACAGTACCGTCTCTGTCAAACCCTAAGACTAAATCTTTATCAAATCCGGGCCCTTCGGAGGTTCCGACTAATTCAAACATGCTCTTCTGGCAATACCCAAGTCTCCAAGATATATGGTCGGCCATGTTTCAGAATGGAACCTAGGGAAACTTTCAAAGTTCCACAGAAAACAGTTTTTATCAAGTGGGGAGACATGAGTAGTGAAGACCTTGTTGACATTATAGGATGGATCTATAAGGATACTGTCACGCTACCCCCATTACCAGTGCAAAAATATGGCAAGGGTTATGACATAATGAAGACTAAAGGCTACGATGGTACTAGTGGCCTAGGAAGAAATAAAACTAGCGAAGGAACCAATACGAAACTTTTTCAAATTCTGAAATTATCTTGGATTTGGGTTTTGGATCACGAAAATGGCGTCGATGTATCGATTGGACTTTAATTAGTGAGTATGCTTCAAAATTTTCAGGAGACCCACTAAAGAAACCCTCAAAGCCCGACTCCCAAGAGTGGGAATTTGGCTGAGCGATCCTAAGTGACTGTTGTCTTGAGTTTTGTTGAACCAGGGGAACTGACCTCTGAACAACAGTTTTGGAAAACATTCAAAATTGAACAGGAACCAAATAGTCAAAGTCCCATTACCACTTCCCATGACATACAACACCCATCATCTGAACCCCCTCAGTCCAATCCATCCAAAGTATCAGACGACATTGACAACCAGGGCTCTAAAACCTTCACCCCTTATTTTGACAATGAATATGACACTAGTGAAGGAGAATATTGGATAGAGTCTGATGTCGAGTTGGATGATGATAATCTCATCTACAACATCATGGAGTCTGTCTACATGCTATCCGCATCCTCACCCCAATTCACCAACATTGGCCCGGTATTTCTTAGTTTACACGAAAGACTGGTCGATTACAGGACCAGCGAGGACCCTTGACCCACAGGCTACATTGAGAATGATGAGGCAATTGTTAGTTATAGGATCTGAGAGCATACCAGGTGCGGACCACAAATGAGTTAAGCCATTGATTTAGATTGCAAGACATACTTCGGTGAGACTGCTCCGTCCTCTAGTTGCAAAAGTAAAAATAAGAATAAAACAAAAAGTGAAACGTCTCTAGGTGAAAACCGAAAGGCACCTCTTGAAGATAAAATAGTAAAAATAAAGGACGTATCTGCGGGTGAAAACCTCTCTGAGGCGCCCAAAGATGGAGGACTGGACTTTCTCCCTGTGCAACAGGAGAAATCGGCTATGCTTATCGAAGACACAATAGAGGATAATATATCAACTGCAGAAGATCCCAAGATGGTCCTCTTTGCTGCATCATTAACTGAAGACGAGAGATCAAAATTTCATAAATTCTTTGCAGAACGAAAAATCAACTTCGCATGGTCCTATGTGGACATGCCAGGATTGGACCCAGAACTAGTTCTGCACCATCTCCCGCTATTACCTAATGCTAAACTAGTCAGCGAAGTTCGCAAATCGCACCCTCCAAAGTTCCTCTCTTGGTGAAATTTGGGATTAAAATTACTAGATGCAGTTCATATGGTCTATTGATTCTGAATGGATTTCCTAACACGAATTAGCCGGTGTCAAAACCAAATGGGCGCAATCGGCGTATGTCACAGACTTCGAGACCTAAATAAGCATGCCCAAAGGATGACTTTCCTTTGCCAAACATTGACACATCATAGTTGACCTCACATGGGATATGAAGTACTTCCATCACCTCATGGATGCTATAAAGGCTATAATTATATTAGCATTGCTCCTGAAGACCAACACAAAATGGCATTTACTTGCCCATGGGGTACATATTGTTGGAATGTCATGCCATTCAGTCTCAAAAATGCGGGTGCCACATACCAAAGGGCTATGACCACAATCTTCCATGACATGATGCACAAAATAATGGAAGATTATGTAGATGACCTATTAGCCAAATCAATAACTAGGAAAGATCATCTCAAGGTGTTAGACACAATTTTCAAGAGACTTGAATTACCAAGAATCTGGCTAACAAATCCTAAGAAGTGTGTTTCGGGGTCACATCGGGGAAAACTCTTGGGATCACATATGGTTTAGAAGGGCATAGAGTTGATCAATAAAGGTCAATAAAATATAGACATGCCTCATGGGAGGGTGCGTGAATAAGAACTCACCGATTACGATGTTTGGCGTTCCTTGGCTGATTGGCAGATAAGTGTCACCCATTCCAGTATCTGTTGCGCAAGGCTATCCCCTTTGTATGGACAGATAAATGTCAAGAAGCCTTTTAGAAAATCAAAGATTACCTACTTTCAACACTAGTCCTCATGCCTCCAATTCATGGAAAGCCATTGATCCTATACATTTCGACTACTAGTTCAGCACTGGGGGCATTACTAGCACAAAATGATCATGAAGGAAAAGAATGAGCCATCTATTACATCAGCCGCACACTGATAGGGTATGAGTTGAACTATACAAACATTGAATGTGCATGCCTTGCTGTTGTCTTTGCATCCCAAAAACTAAGACACTATATGCTCAGTCACCAAACACAGTTGGTCGCCAAGATTGATCCACTGAAATATCTCTTAAGTCGGGCGGCATTAACAGGCCGGTTGGAAAAATGGGTCATGATACTAAGCGAGTATGACATACAATATGTCGAGCATAAGGCAATAAAAGGATAGGTAATAGCAGATCAATTAGCAGATGCAATTATTCAAGTCACTCATCCACTAGTAACTGATTTTCCTGATGAGTCCATTTTTCATGTGGAACTGGCAGTACCATGGAAGCTATATTTTGATGGGTCTCATATTGGTCATGGCTCAGGCGCGAGAATATTATTTATCACACCACAGGGGGATTCAATTCCTAAGGCATTCTGGATCACTTTCCCTTGTACAAATAACATTGCCGAATATGAAGCACTAGTCACAGGTCTCAAAATGGAAATTAAATGGAAAATTCAAATGTTGCTTGTATTCGGGGATTCCCAGCTCGTTATCAACCAGGTGAATGATGACTATGAAACAAAGGATGAGAAGTTGCTTCCCTACAAGAGGATGGTGGATAGTTTCCTGACATACTTCCAATTGATTGCTTTTGAACAAATCCCCAGGACACAGAATAAGGCAGCTGATGCAATGGCTACTATTGGTTCTCTCTTGGACATCCCTCAAAATGTGTCACAATTTGAGTTCTTAATAGAACAACTTTTAATGCTGGCATATGATATCCCAAAATCAGAAATGGTTTGCGAACTTGTTGGTCCCAACTCTCCCTGGTATCAGGACATTTATGACTACCTAAAATCTCAAACCCTCCCACTAAACCTGTCCAATAACCAAAGGAAGTCCATCAAAAAATCTGCAAAGTATGCCATCATCAGTGACACCCTTTACTGCCGTAGTTTTGACGACACCCTCCTTAGATGTCTCGACACCAACGAAGCGCGTACGACCTTATGCGAAGTGCACGACGGTATATGCGGATCTCATTCGAGTGGTCCTACTCTAGCTAAAAAAATAACAAGACTTGGTTATTATTGGCCAACAATTGAAAAGGATGCAATTGAATATGTGAGGACTTGTCACAAATTTTAGATTCACAGCGATTTGATCCATGCTCTAGCACAGGAACTTTGACCAATCACTTCTCCTTGGCCTTTCACTCAATGGGGACTTGACCTGGGTAAAATTAAAATTCCAACCTGCATGCGGCCACAAATTCAGTATCAAGCGCCGAGTATTTTCACGAAGTGGATTAATCATCCGATGACATATATATTCTTGGCAAACAAATATCAAGTTCATCCTTAACTACATCATTTTTAGGGTATGGCCTTCGCGATCCATCATCACACTAACAGCGGGCCGTCCGTTTAAAACCAAGATGTTAGGAGTTATGTGAGTGATTTCACATTCAACACCACTTTTATCCCTACTACCCACAAGGAAGCGGTCAAGTTAGAGATCAATAAAACCATTGTCAAAATCCTCAAAGGTATCAGCGGCCCGGTTGGCCCGTGGTAACATACAGCTCAACCCTATACGTGGAGCACGGGGCTAACGACCGTCGCCCTGGGAGCCACTCCATTGCCCTAGTCTTTGGCGTTGAGGCCATCTTTCCCGTGAGGTTGAAATTCCTTCATTACGAGTCTCACGGAAGGTCTAACTAATAAAGAGGAGTATCGACAATCAAGCTTGTACAAGCTGGAAATGTTGGAAGAAAGAAGGCAAAATTCACTGAACCATCTTCAAGCATATCAAAACTGTCTTTGTCACAGCTACAATAAGAAGGTTATGGTTAGACAGTTTGACATTGGCAACCTAGTTCTCATGCAGAACCCTAAGAACCAAGCCACGTGAGAGAAAAGCGGAAAGTTTGAACCAAAGCTGGTTGGGTCCCATTATCATATCTTCTTTTGATTTTGGAGGCTTATCGGTAGCCCACACTAGAGAGGAGAACAAGTGACAAAATCCATCAGCGGTTTACATCTCCGAGAAGGTTCATAGCATCGGAGGATTGATTAAAAACTACAAAATAAAAATTGAAAAAGGATAAAAAATTGTTGCCTTGATGAAAACCTGGAAAACAGGCGTCTTGGTGACACCAAAAAAATAAAAAATTCAAGAAAATAGTAAAGAGAAAAATGATTTGTTCAATAGTGAAAACCTGGCAAACAGGCGCTTTGGACAAGTACCATTCTGAAAACCTAGAAAACAGGCGCCATGCATAGTGAATCATTGCTCTGTCATCTACAGTCACTTTGTCTGCCTTGGCCTAGGATGAAAGGTATTTCCGCCATTATCACCACCACATTCTACCCTACCTGTCATAGTGGATAAACGATTGACATCAAGTCCTGACGACTATCCATCTAGCAAATCAGCAGCATCCCGTCCATGTTCCTTAAAAATGACTAAGTCTTGGACTTGACTAGGGGCAAAAAAATAAAAAATTATCATGAAACTACAGTGGATGTCGCACATGATCTGGCAATTGGTAAAAATTCCTAAAAAAAGACCAAAAACATCGTAAAAATTCTTGAAGAAAGACAAAAACATTATAGAAAGTCCTGAAAAAAGACAAAAACATCATAAAAAGTCCTGAAAAAAGACCAAAAACATCATAAAAAGTCCTGAAAAAAGACCAAAAACATCGTAAAAAGTCCTAAAAAAGACTAAAACATCATAAAATGTCCTGAAAAAACCACAAACAAAACATCAGACTGCTCGACGAGCACAAACACATTGTCATCTATTGTCAAAGTTAGTCATCTCAATCAGTCTTTGTCATTTGTCCGAACTATGTTGTCTCTACGCATTTGCTACATAGGCAAGACTCACATTTGAGTCCCCGAGACATTAGGTCAGTCCATTTAGGTTTGTCAGAATAAAATCATGATTCAAACTTCTGTCCTTTGGACAAAGTCATTGGTCGTGTCGAACTATGAGGTCTCTGAGTGTATGACGTAGGCAAGGCCATCTGTCGATAAGCCCCCGAGGCCGCACTAGGTCAGTCCATTAGGGTTCATGACACTACATTGGCACACATGTCAGAATATCTTCAAGACAAAGCGAATCATTGTCTAGATGGGAAAACTCATAAAACAAAGTAAAACATTCATTTATTCAGCATGACAATCTCATCAGCAGGTCAATCATATCATCATGACAAAATTGACATATAGTCAAACACAAGTCAAACTCAGTCAAAGCAGGTCAAATCATCATAACCTGTCAAACTGTCCACTTTAGGTTAATCTTCAGATGTGTCCTTCTGAAAGATAGCCTCGATCATTCATGCCTTAGGATGTGTCCTTCCTAGGCATCGTCACTGTCATTCGGCATTTCGTGGGATCCTCTTGGCATCTAAGGATCGCTCCTCTTAAAATCAATTTTCTTCATATATGTCTTTCTGAAGAACCAACTTTGTGATCTATGCCTCAGGATGTGTCCTTCCTAGGCATCGTCATCATCACCGTCACATGGCATTTGGAGATCAATTCTCTTGGCATCCATATTATTCAGGATGTGTCCTTCCTGAATTTGGAAAATTTGGACATTTTTCGTTTGAGTAGCATCAAAGCTTTAACACTCGGGCATCTCATCATCATTAAACTTGACATCTTGGCATCAGAACAATGGATATCCTGACACACTTGGCAAACACTTGACAATTGTCTTTTAGTTTTTATCATGATATTAGTTTTTCAGCGAGATCACACTAAGCAAGATTTAGAGAAGCAGCAACGTATCATGACGATTGACACGCATGACTACTAGTTTCTCAACGAGGTCCTGATTTTGGGATTTAGAAAAATAATGACATATCATGGTAACGGCTCTATTTTTGTATTTTTGACAATCATGCCGCTAGTTTCTCAAGGATGTCCTGGAAACAGGATTTAGAGAAGCAACAACATTTCATGATTTGTCCTTGTCTTTTTCTGCTTGTGGTTGATTATGACAAAAACACTAGGGCAATCACGCTCTTAGTATGAGTCATGATCATCCTTGTCTACAACTACTTGTCTTACGTGATGGTACGACCTTACACACCTTGGTCTATGTCATATCATGGTGTTTGTTGGCCATTACAATAGTCTGCCCAATGATGATTAAGAGCAATAAATACTAATGTCCTATGGTAAAGCTTTGAAGGATTTGGTCTAGGAATTAACATGCATTTTTTTCGGTCTGGTCATCTCCTCTTCTTCGGTCTAGTCATCTTCTCTCATCAGTCTTGTCGTCTTCTCTCGTCCATCTCACGATGATATCCTGTGACATTCAAAAACATAAGTGCATACATGATCATATAAACATTGCATTAGGTCCATACATACATCATCCACAGCATTAAATCATATACATAATCACAAACAAGTGCATTAACATAATCAACAACATGACATCCATTTACATCATACATCATACATATCATAATACATTAAATCAAAGAGCATCACATAACACATGTAGGCCGCATCAAAACTGCATCATCATATAGTATCATCTCAAAAATGTACAATGTCATAGGATAAAGTCAGGGGATATCCCAAAAATGGAGCTCGCAGGCTCAATAATCTAGACATAGTGTGTCATAATAACAAAATGCCCATAGGGTAGACTCTCATCATCCCCGCGTGGTGAAGAATGTGGCGGTTGAAACTCTGAAACTGGGACTGAACCGATAGGCGGACCTGTCGCAACCTCTGCCTGTGCCACTAGTGGAACTGCGAAGGAAGGCGTCATCTCTATGGCAATAGATACCTGTGATGTCACTGCGGCCTGACTCTGAGAAGCAAATGGATCAACCACTGGCGGTTGTCCCTGTACTGATCTCTGCACTAAACCAGTCGACCCATGGCTGTGACCCGAATGGTGACTCGGGGTATGCCGGCGTGAGTGATGTGACCTATGCACTGATGTGTGCCCTGTCGAGGTAGATCCTCCGACGCTGGTGTGACTCTTGCTACCACTAGCACTGCATGATCTGTGGCCACTGCCGGTCCTCATCTGTGACCGTGACAGGGTAGGATCCCGTCACTTAGGTGGCACTGCCTGCTCATATAATGTCCGATACTGCCCTAATCTCGTGCTCACTTTGGCCAACTCACGAGCCATGTCCCCTATGGGCCCTGTGCATAATGTTGCGAATTGTGTGCACCACTGAGCTAAGTCCTGCTGGCGGATCACTGCCTGATCTCACCCTACCCGGGCCACCTCTAGCTCTCCCTGCAGTGCCCTGACCTGTTCCATGCTCTCATCTAATCTTCACTGTAAATCAGCCACCCTCTGATCTGTCGTGGCATCCTGAGGCAACGTTGAACTAGAGGGTATCTCCTCCTCTCCCTCCACCATCCACCATCTAAGGAGTCTCTTGGCCTCATCCATGGCATCATCCTCATTATCATCATCCTCTGCCACATCCTCTGCCACCTCCTCCTCCCATCTCTCCTCACCCTCTCCCTCCTGTCGGGTCTGCTCCTCTCTCTCCCCCTCCTCGCCAACCTCGGGGATAGCATCTAATGCTACCCTCGCCACACGTGGGTGCACCCTCCGGACCTGTCTCTACCCATCCCGTCGTCGCCTCCGGCCATCTCCGCCATCATCCCCACCTCTGCCTCCGTCTCCACCCTTGCCTTTGTCTCTGCCTCTGCCTCTCCCCCTACCTCCATCTCTACCCCTGCCTCCATCTCTACCCCTGCCTCCATCTCTACCCCTGCCACCTCGCCTGGCCCACGACACATGAGGAATAACTGACCGTCTGTCAACTGGTGTTGGCCCATCCAGATCCGTCAATGGCACTGGCCTGTGTATCTGCCACCATAAGTCATAATCGGTTGTCGTCCCGGGATCGACTGCTCCTCCCCTCCATCCCCATGTCTGGGCTACTAGCCCGTCAATCTGCTACTCCGCGAAGGCCACTGGAATGGCTGGTCCCCAAGCATACTCTCTGGAAGACCGGGCGTACTCGGCTGTCCCTGCAGGTACACCCTGCTGCTCTCTGAACAGCCTCAGGACACGCTGTGGTAAATACATCTCAATAATCAGGGAAGTTTGCACTGTCCGGCCAATCAAATATTTGTATTGCCTGCACAGACTCAGGTGGTCTACCTCATTATCCCACTGTCCGCAGTCTCGATACGGCCTCCAGATAAAGGACATCATCGTGTCAATCTGATGCCGCCACCAACCTGTCTCACCGATCCGGGTCTGCTGTAAGGCACCGGTGTAGTAATAAGCAAAAGGCATACCGTCGCTCAACTGTGGTCTATCAATCGGTGGACGAAATATGGATATGTGCTCCCAGGCCCATATCATCATTAGCGTAGTCCCACACGAGATGCTCTCTCCTCTCCTATAGGCAATATCATGTAGCTCATGGTAGATTGTCCCCAATAAGCAAGGACCCCAAGCATAAACAGTCCTGTCTCGTCTCATGCCAACCAGGATGTCTCCCCAGCCAATAGAAAATTAGTGTCCTCGACGATCGGGAATCAAGATCCCCCCAATCAGAGTCGCAAGGAATGCATCAAAGCGACCATAGTGCTCTGCCATGAACTCCCACCTGATCTCATAACCCTAGATGCCCAGTCCTGCACCCTGATCTCGGTACTACGCTCAGAAGGTCTGCTCGCCATGCCGAGGATCGTAAACGATCCACTCCCCTCGGATCAGTACTCGAAGAATCCGGTAGACGTCCTCCAGAGTAATGGTAGCCTCACCTGTCGGCAGGTGGAACGAGCAAGTCTCTAAATGCCAACACTCACACAGCGCGGTCAGTAATCCCCTGTTTGCCCGAATTGCGGGCATGTAGGAAACATAGAACAACCCTAGTCACATCAATCGGCGCTGCTCCCGTGGGCTCAACTGGTCGGCAAACCGAAATGTGGTTGGTCTGCTCTCTCGCATGTAGATAGGGGCAAGCTGCCTCTGCAAAAAGGCGAACAATATATCAGTATTTTCTAGACAACTATCAGCAACATCAAAAGCATTGACGGTTTCACAAATACCACAATCGGTCTCAGTCAAAGAAAACATCAAATGTGTCGCGTTATAGCAATTGCGTCGCAAATATTTGAATGCGTCTTTCAAATTGTCAAATGCATTGCAACATGAAAGTTGTGTCGCTTGGTTACCCAAATGCGTCGCATTATAGCAATTGTGTCACGAATTTTGGCAATTGCGACACAATATGGTGAATGCGTCGCTCAAAAGTGCAATTGCGACACAAAATGGCAATTGCGGCTCTCCAACACTCACATGCGACTCGGTTAGGTGAATGCGTTGCAGTTTTTATCAAATGCGTCGCAACGCCTCACCCACCCTACGATTAGCTAGTCATTCACGTCGCGACGCATCATATGCGTCGAACGTGCAGGCAATTGCAGCTTATGTGAACGCAGTTGCGTCGTAGCGCAGTTGTTGTTTTCCCTAGAAACTTAAATTTGACACGCAAAACAAAAAAATTATAAAGCAAGACAAGGGTACATACCGCTGGCTCTGAGCCCTCTAGCCGTCTAAATGTCCATACGATCTTGCCGCGATGCTCTGTCACTGGAATAACCATCCTCGCTGCACTCCTTTTCGCTCTGGGCTCTCAAAATTTGCAAAGTAAATAGTAGAAATGAATTGACTTTTACCCCTTTGTCAACCTATTTATAAAGTCAAAATAACATTTCTCAAACAAGGTTATTACTGGAGGGTCATTTGACCAACTTTGACTTCCTCGTTAGCTGCTTTAAACATTTCAGAATTCGAAACCGACTGCGCCATTATTTTTCTGGTCATCAAATTGATTTATCAGGACCCTTTACAAATTTTTTTGTCGCCGACCCAAAATTTGAAAAAAATTCCGAGGGGGCAATGATACTCTATACCTTCACTGGGGCATATTTTCTTTGTCACAATGCGACATGCTACATTATGACAAAGAGGGGCCAAAATCTAGACACCTAAAAATGACCTAGGCCTGCAAGCTTCATTTTTACCACTTTTGTCCTAGCATAATTATGACGTTTAATTATGTCCTTGGTCCACATTCGACTATTAATTAAATGAATTCATAATTGTTTAATTAATTCATGTCTTTGTATTCTTCATGATTATTAAATAAATAAATTTTATTTTATCTATTGAATCGTCGTTTAATTGTCAAGTCTTCCCTTAATTAAATAATTGATTAATTTATTTAATTAATTAATCTTATTTGTTAAATTAAATAATTATATTTAATTATTTAATTGTCAAAATTAATATTCCTCATTTTAAATAGAATTAAAATATTTAAAATGTCATCTCGTCTTAACTATCGGTCCATTTTGGTAAATAATGAAAAGATTATTTATTGTCTCCTAAAAATCATTATTTTGAATTAATTTAATTCAAAATGGTAACTAATCTTCAAAATCAAGTAATCAGGTGATTCTTGATTTTCCAAATTGATCTTAGGTCCAACTCTTATCTTCTTGATTTTTGAATCTCACAAATCGGGCAATCTTTATCTTCTTGATTGTCGAAAATCTTTATTTTCTAATTAATTTATCTCATTTATTCTCCACCGCCGATTTGATTATCTGAGATATTATCTTGACCGTTCAATTAATGAATTTTCCCTAACCCTAATTAGGGATTCTCATATTTAATCTGGACCTTTCATTTTAGGTTTTCGTCATGAATTAATCTCACCTGTCCATTCAAAATGACATTTTCTATAAAATACCATTTTCCTCTCACTTTTCGATTACACACATTTATTTTATACAATTTCGCACTTACACTCTTAGGCTTTCCATAGCATGTATTGTCTTTTATTTAATCAAGTCTTAGCATTGTTTAAGCATAGACATTGTCAATCATAGGCATTTAGGCATAGGCTTTAGACATTTTATGCAAATCCTTCAAAGCTTGGTGTAGGACATAGGCATACATTTACAGATTGCTCGCATGATGAATCTGAGGGCAAAGTATCATCCAGCAAGCAAGAAGGTACTATGGAGGTAATCATGGAGAACTCGATTTACAGGTATAACTGTTTATTGTTTAAATTCCTTTGTACTCGATAGGACTTTGGGTTTTTGTCTTTTATATTGACTTGATTTGATTAATCTAAACCTTAGAAATTAACCCTCAGTTACACATATATATGTACCTACACAATGATTGATTATGCAAATGAGGATCATACAAATAGAAGTAGGGCGGGTCAACTTTGAACATATATATGTGTATGTGTGTGTGTGTGTGTGTACATACATATTCTGCCTCATCAATTCTAGCAATTCTATATTCTTGGTAAGCAAAATAATTCATGTAAGCAATTGTAAACAATATCATGTACAAACATGTGGACCTCCAAACATAGGGTGCATAGGACCCCCTTAATATGCAATTGTAAAACAGTTTTCACCCACAAAGTCAACAAATGTACTTGAATCACTGTACCACCAAAATTCTATTATAATCAATTTATATTTGTCCCAAACACAAATAGTTATTTGCAGTTTTACATGTCATAGAATATTCAAAGCACATCTGATACCACAAACATACAAGCCATATTGATTGTTAATGGCCTGTAGCATTAAAACATGCAACCAAAATATAAAATTAGTATAACCAACACTCCCCTAATATATCACCACTTGCATTACATCACTGCCAATATTTTCATACATCGAATGCCATGGGAACAACAAAGATCCAAGACTGTCCCATCACCAATTCCATTATATTATACAGAAGAGTTTGTTGTACTTTATACATTCTATATCATGTAAATGATGTTGCTAGTGTTGTGTACATGACTATATGAAGATTCAAGTGATATTGTTAGTGGTTGTTAATGCATAATGTTGTATACATGCAATAGTTATGTGAGGTGTGTTGTACATTTCAGCCTAATCAAGCAATCACCATAAACAAAGTTTCAGTATAATTAAGCAGACTTACATTAACAAGCAATTGCACTACATTGGCAACATGGACATCATATTGCTAATTAGGCCCATAAACATATCCATTTAATAAACCAATAAATAGATCCATGGGTGATCCCACAATAGTGGTTTACAATTTTTGGCCAAAATAGACACTTAAATTATTATTTTAAACTAAATCTTCACATTCAGGCACCTATAGCGACTAAACCATGAAGAATTTGAAGATGATGCAAACTAGAGTCTCGTCACATTTTGTCTGTAGATTCTAAAATTTATTTTTTCAAAAATTTTGGAATCAGATTGCACTTCTTTTTCCATCTCCCACAAAAATTGGTTTTTTTCAGAAAACAACATTTTTAAAAAGTGATGCACACTGTATAACACATAATTTTTTTCCCATGAAGGATAAAATTCTAATTATTTCGAATTTAGATTTGTAACTCCAATATCTAGTGCTTCCACTTGGTTAGATAGTTTTTTATTGAATATTTTTTCTTTAATCAAGTTTTGAGGTCAAACCAATTACAATTCAGACATAGTGCGACTGTATAATGCGTAACTTTTTCTGTATATATCGAAATTCAATTTATTTTTTGTTGGATCAAGGACTTAAATATCTAGTGCACTCATATTTTTCAATTTTTTTTTTAATAATCTGTATTTTTCCACATGCAACATATACCTTCATTTTCGATGAAAAACCTATGTTTAATAAAACTAAAAAACAAATACATAATAAAACCAAAACATATTAAAATTATATTTGTTGGATAGATCGTTCGAGGACTACCTGATTCCAGTTGGGTTTGTGAAGACGACTCCATTTTCATCCTCAATCCGAGCTTTGAAGCATAAAATTTAGTTTTATTGTGAACAAGGTCAAAAATCAAGGAAAAGGGGGTTCACTAGAACCAGGGGGTTCGAGCGAACTAGGGTTCATTCGAACCCCCTTCAATATGCATTTTTCTTTTTTTGGGCAGGAAATGTGGGCCCAGTAATTGATGGGTTCGCTCGAACCTTTGTTCGGTCGAACCCCTTTTTGGTTCAGTCGAACTTGTAGGTTCATTCGAACCCCTCAAACCAATTTTTTTTCCATGGGGTCATTTTTTCTTAGTTTTCCTTTCTCCATCAAATTGTAAACCACTATTGTGGCTTCACCCCCATTATAGTGGCTTCACCCCCATTTGATATCAAATCTTAAATATAGGAATGTGCATAATGTTGGCAACAAAATTTACATATTATAGGAAAAAAATTTGTACTGATATTGGAGGTTATAGCATTAACGAGACTTCTTTTTCAGAAGAGCATTTAAGTATTAAACTATGTATCATTATTCTTTACAAATAATCAGTGTATGCAACATGGTTTAATACTAAAAATGCTTTGGTGAAAATAAGCCTCGCCAATGCATGGTCGAACAAGTTTCAGTGTGAAACCAAACAAACAGTCGAGAATGTTTGCAAAGAAAAGGAATGAGAGTGAGCGGGATATGCGAGAATTTGGAGCATTGAATGAACCTTGATCTCTGATTTACTTGCCTGATAGTCTGAGTAAATGCAAAGGGACATGTAAGACAAGTTGGTTAGTGGAGGTAACGAAGGAGGCGGTGAGCGATTAATGCTCTAAACTATTTGTTTAGGGTGGTGAGGATGCCATGGACACATGGTTGTCCGATCCACTGTATGTAGATGTGTTTGTTGATTAAGGAGGCAGATGTGCTCCACTTTGGGGTGGAGGGAAAAATGGGCCCATTTTGGACATGTCAGAGTAAATGGTGCTTGACAGGTGGCAAGGTGGTCAATTTTTTCAAAATAAAATATTGGGCCTGATGCACAAGTGGCAGGGTGATGTGGTGGAAATTTTTTTTGCTTAATATTAGGGTATTACAGTCCCCCAACAACAAAATTAAACATCCAACAATTGAACTATATATTGCAGCCCAGAATACACAACAAAAAAGTAGCCAATCAGTCATCTAGTTGTAGTGATGGTCCCTCCCAACATCAATCAAGCATGTCAAGATAAACATCCAAAGATGTGTTCTTGTCTCTTGCTTGTTCGTTCTAAGTTGTGCTTACATGATTTGCATTTACATTTGTAAATTGAGTGCTAATTACATGCAACAGTGTTGAATAACTATTTGCAATAGAGAGTGGAGTGCAGCCTACATTTGGGTTGACACTTGAATTGACATTCAACTCCCCAAACAAAGGGATGTATATGTTCAATATATCCCAAAACAAGGCATGGTTGTGTGCTAACGGGTTTGTAGGACTACTTTTATGTCTTTCTCACTGCAATGACCTATGGGACCAGTTGATTTCTCTTTCCTTTCTATCTTGTTTATTTTGAACCCTCTGTTGCTCCATCTTGTCCTGTCTTTCCTTCTTATCTTGTTTCTTTTGAACTCGTTCTTGGTCCCTCTTTTGCTCTCTTTCATTCCTATCTTGTATCCTTTGAACTTTCTCTTTCTCCTTCTTCTGCTCTCTCTCCTTCCTATCTTGTTGCTTTTTAGCTCTGTCTTCCTCCTTATTCTACTCTATTTCCTTGCTCAAATATGCATAGCAATCTAGCAATTGTGGTATGGAAAAAGTGGCAGGTGGAGAAGGCAATGAATAAGTTCCTTGCTCTTCGCACTACAAGACAATACCCAATTTTTTGGCTCCATCTTCCAACCAAGATGGTTGGGTAGGGGCTGAGGGAAGGCTTAAACCGTCATAACCCTCACCAGTAGCTCCCTCTACCAACCAAGAGGGTTGGGTAGGGGGTGATGCAGGAAGACTTAGACTGTCATTACCCTAATTCATAGATCCATCTACCAACCAAAACAGTGAGGTAGGGGTTGAGGGAAGAGTCAGGCCATCGTTATGTTCCTCACACTGGTTGTCCACCATGTCATTTGTTTGATGATTAACGGTTTCATTCATTGTCAATTCCCAATGTTGTGATGTTGTTCGCATGCCTAATGGAGCAGTAACTACGACATCTGTCTCTGCTTCTACATTTTGTTTTTCTTCGGGGGGAATGAAACCCCTCTTTGACATGCAGGCCACCTTGTTGTGGCTCTCTTCTTCATTGGCTTGGACCTCGTATCAACTTTATATTGAACCTACACACATTATTGAGACATGTTTGAAACAATGATAAGAAACACCATTGAACACCCTTAAAGATAGAGTGATGCCTTTTTTTTCCTTTGTTGTTTTAGCTGATAGTTTATAATGGTAAATTCGATAATTGTTGAAGTTTTATGTGATCATTCTAATTTGTTTGAATTGCACATGTTTATAACATTTTCGATTGTAATGAAAGGAGTTTGTGTAATGCCATAATGCTGATTGGAATTAACAATGTAGATAACTGAAATTCATTGTCATTCATCAATAGGCATCAAGGATGAAACACCTTGATTTTGAGTTACAAGTTTGTGATATATGAAAATATTGAAATTGAACATTCATACACAATCATAAACAGTATAAGTCAAAACCCCAGATAGTGAGTTAGAAAGAATCTGTTGCAACAATGGCATTGCCATTCAAAAAAGTGACCTAGCCTTGTGCATCAATCACATTCTAAGGAACTGGAAAGCATTGACATTCATAAATAGTGTTAAGTTGTAACCTCGGATATTGAGTCTGAAGGTAGTGGGTGAGAAACATTTACATTGCAAATAACTAATTTATATACCCAGACATATAGAACATAACAAAAATACTAGGAATTGAACTAAAATTACTTGACATTCATAAATAGAGAAAGTTGAAACACCAAATATAATTGTGACATAGTGGTGCTCGAAAAATAGTTAGGGTGCATAAAACTGATCTATATTGGCAGCCATATTGAGCATAAGAAAAGTCCAACAAACAAACTTAAATGACTTGACATACATAAACACTGTAAGTTGAAACCCCAGATATTGAGTTACAGGTTTGTGGGTGACATAACTTTTACCGTCAATATAACATATCTATATTGAGAGGCATAGACAACGTAAGAAGAAACCAAAAAATGAAAAGAACTTCTTGGACATTCACAAATAGCGTAAGTTGAAACCCCAGATGTTGAGTAACAGGTTTTTTTGAGAAGTGTTACCATTGCATACAACATATTGCCATAAGGACATGAATAGTTTATATGAAAAAGCAAAGGTATGACTATGGTGAAAATCACTTGCATAACATTGAAAAGATTGGCATTCATAGGCATAAACAAGAAGTTTGAGATTAGCATTCATAGGCATAAACAGTTTGTTTGTGTAGAGTACTTAAATGTTGATAGTGTGATGTTGGTGCTGCTTCTTCTTCTCCTCTTTGTTCGTTTGCCTCCAAGAAAACGTTGTAGTGAATATGAAAGTGAGACGGGGTAAATGGAAATGTAATTTTGAATTTGAAAATCTCTTTATATGTTCAATGTTGTTTGGTATGGAGTCTTTAATTTTGGTCCTCCTTTTTCAAATTTGAAAATTTGTTTGGGTGCCTTCAATTGCATAGTTTGTATGTATTTATGGCGTGCAATGTTTGTTTGCTAGTCAGGCGATTGTGGTGGCCTTACTGCCATTGTTTTGGTGGTTGCAGGTGGCAAAAGCGAAGTTTGAACCAGTTGTCGTGTGAATGGATTTGATAGATGGGACAATTATGAATGATTTGAACTTTTCCTTTCACTGTTGTATTGATGGCACAATGGGATAGGGGGTGGGTTCGATTGGATTTGGTGATGGGACATTCTTGGCTCGTAGTTGTTCTCCTCTCCTGCCACTTGTATTAAAATAGTGGTTGTGAGCTAATGCAAGTGGTGATATTAAAGGGGAGCGTGGATTATACTAATTTTATATTTTGGGTGCAAGTTGTAAAGCTACGGGCTAGTAAGAATCAATATGGCATGTATGTTTGTGGTGTCAGATGTGCTTTGAATATTCTCTGACATGTAAGACTTTGATTACTTATTTGTGTTCAGGACAAATATAAACCGATTATAATACAATTTTGGTAGTACAGTGAATCGAGTACCCTTGTTGACTTTCTGGGTGAAAACCGGGTTACAATTGCATATTAAGGCGGTGTAGTGTGGGGCCCATGTGAGACTACTTCCATACCCAGTATAGGCTCCCACCCTACTTTGGGCCCCTCTCCCCCTATATGTAGCTGTACAGCTCTTGTAATTTGTATAGTATGACTGATTTTTTGACTGACTATGTACTTTGGAACTACATTTTTAGCTCCATTCCCATAAATTCTTTTTTACTTTATTCAATATAAAAAAATCCCACTATTTCTATTTATTTATGATCAATTTATTTAAACAATGTTCATTATAAACCTTAAAAGAACACTTTGTTTCCTTGCTTTTATGGGCGTTGCTTCATATAAACTTATTAGCTTTTATCTTCGCAGAGAATTTTTTCTTTGTCATGATTACAGGTCATCTCAACGAAATTCTTGATAACCAAACATAAAAATTCCAATTCCCAATTTATGAGTAAAAAGAGACAAGGAAACTTGAGACCCTTACTGAAACACAGTACTGTCACTCACATGGAATACGTGCATTATTGAATATGATATCTCTGCAAACTTTTATTCAACCTGTTGCTGCTGTACTGAAAAAAAATTGCAGAACCTTGTTCACCCTTTCCTTCATTTTCCGCATAAACCACAGTAAGCAATGGCCCATGTTTGCCCCATCCAAAATCACTCATTATTGGTCTCACATGAATGGATAGAGAACTAGTTAACATCAAGACTGGTGTAAAAAACAAATATCACATGGATAAGCACTGTACAGCATTTGCACCACTTTACACAATCTTATTTGCAACACTCCAAAATTCTAACTAAATTAATAAATACTTTTTCATAGTGGGATAAGAACAAGTGCAATTTCACTTTCAACAAAATATTTTATCATTTTTTTCTTTTAACTGATTTAGTTATCTATCTCTTAGATATAAGACGATAAAAATATATGTTAGTTGGTATGAGTTTTTCAGGGTCTATGTAATATTAAAGATTATTTGGGGTTACATTCTGTATATTTTACCATTCTATGTTTTGAATCACGTTTAATGATCCATCATTATTATCTTTCTAATAATAAATTACTCAAAATAAGTATACATTAGTTTTTATGAGTTGTTTCCATATTACAATTGTTTGTGGATTCGTTTCGTATATTTTATCATTCGACGTTTCGAATCACATTCAATGATCCAATCCGATCAACCATTCAGATGCTGATGGTTCTACTGGGTGGATAACTTGATCAACAACATTTGAATATCCAACTCATCCGCTTCTGACAGATCTGCTTGCCCCTCACCATTGGATTTGGATATGTTTGAATTATCATTATCTATCTAATTTATAGAAACAATCTTAATATCATAAATATACGCTTATTTGGTGTCATTAGAATAGGTACATGCCATTAACTTATTTTGGGGATTTCTAACAGCTTGTCATTGTACGGCGCAGTGGATTCATATCTATTTGAATAATGAAATTAAATTACCTGATTTTTTTAATTTAGCTAACATGTTACTGGCATTGAAGTCATTCTCCTGTTTTTTAATCCTCCCCAAAAATTCTCTGGAAGCGATCATTTATGAGTTGTAGGTTATGGAGAGAATTGACAATGTAGGCATAAACCTACTACTGTAGGTTGTATGGGTTGACCTTAGCATTGAATGTTCTAACAATAATTATGTACTTGACAGTATGACTTTCAAACTATTAATGAATGGTGTATGGCAAATACAGACACAGGGCATGTTCAACAACGTACTCACCTACTGAAAATGCTTTGCACATCTTAAGGAGGACATGGGAGGTTGATGTGGCACTGGTACGGTTGTCACACTTGCTCAAAACATTGTATTGCTTGGATTGAAGTTTTGAATTGTTGTTGAGATAATTTAAGGTTTATTATTCTGTTAGAATGAAAATTAATGTTTAAAATATGGTAAATGAAAGAACTGATCATCTTTTCAAGAAATAATATTAATTTTTCAGAATGTTTTAAATGAATTGATATTTTTTACATTGAAATTGTAGCATATAAACTGTGTTAGTCAAAATTTACTGGATATGATTTGGAATTATTGAAGAAAATAATATCAATCAATATGAACTGTGGAAATTTAATGCCATTAATTAATTATATTTTAGCTTTTGTATATCTGTATTTCAGAAAACTACTTTAAGTGTACTACTGTATTTTTATTTTCATGACATTTAATTTTGTATGGAGCAACTCCTGAATATTTATATGTTCATACATTGATTAGTATATTCATACAATTTCAATTAATAATGAAACTTTATTAATTGCATTCAATAGAAAGATGAATTTAATTAATTAATAAATTTCTAGGTTATAGTAATTGCATTCAATGTAGAGATGGATTTAATTAATTAATAATTTTAGAGTTCATAATAGCATGCACTTTATACATTATAATAATTATAATTTATCCTCATTTATGTTGGAATAAGAGATGAAAGATATTAATCAGTCAAATTACAAATAATTTAGTTTTAAAATAATTTTAGTTAAAAAATATACATAAATATAAAAGATAAGTATTTATTTTGAATAAAAAGAAAACACATAATTTGTTAAGAGGAACAAACAATTAGAGGCATTCCACAGTTCATAATAATTGATGCATGCCATTTCTGGATTCAATTAGATGAAATTATTTTACATCAATGTTTTGAGTCACATTTTATAATCCATTATAAAATAAAATGAAGCTATAGAAACAAACAATACTAATTAACTAAGAAATCTTAATCACAATAACGTTTACTAAAAATAAATATCATTTAAAATCTGAAATAATAATAATTCTCATTCATAACATATATTGTTAATTGAATGCATTTATTACACTGTCAAAATATTAAGATTTAAATTCAGCAAGTATTGTTTACTTTCAATTCACTATTATTTTATATACAAAACAATAAAATATTAAATAAATATATTATTTTTAAATGGAAAAAATACTTTTTCTCAAACTATCACTAATTCAGTAACTGATAGAGGTATTTCAGCATTCTTTTCAAAGATAAAAGAACAAAATATATGCTTATTCTGTGCCATTAATGATAAAGATAGTCTTGACTCAGCATTCTTTTCAAAGATAAAAACTCAAATTATCTTAATACTGAAAATGGTGGTAGTCTTGACTATTAGAACAACTACCACTGCAACTACTAGCATTTAAGTGATTCATTCTCACGCCTTGTCACAGTGTCATGTCATGGCTTATGAATCATCGGATATGGAAAGAAGACTTTGAGGACTCAACAGTACTGCTGGATCATTGAATTCTAGAACAAATTAAGTCTAAATGGCTTTTCGGCCATTAATGACTACTCTTTGACATGACATGTATGATTTATAACATCTATAGTTAACTTTGAACAAGTGATCAAGTCTTTTATAATGAGAAAGAAGAATTAGAATGGATAGTGGGTAAGAATAATTCTTGTGAATAAGTTTTTAAGTTTTTATTATATAAAAAACGAATCAGAATGAGATGTTTGCTGAGAATTAGTTTCACTATCATGAGTGTTAAGTGGACCATTCATTATTATAAGAGTTGGGTTCTTGCAAACCACTATTTATGAAACATGAGTCAATAAGTTTGATTCATAAAACTACACGGTTGAATCCTGATAGCAATATCACAATTAGTTTCACTATCAAATTAAGTCTTTTATCATGAGCAAGAAAATGAGAATGAGATGGTTGGTAAGAATTTTTTGATATTTAAATTTCTTTTTATTGAATAAAGCTACCAATAGGTAGCTGGAAAAATACAACAGCTGTAGAACAGCAATAATTGAGCAAGGATAGGAACATTGCAGTCTACAAAAACAGACCCAAAGGCTACCAAAACATACAAGAGCAGCAAGATGGAATTACATAGTCAAAGAGGCTGCCAACACAAAAACTCGTCATAATGTAGAAACTTGTTGCAACTGAGCTAGGACTTTATCATTCTTCTCAAAGCTTGAAACTGTGAAAACAAGAAAACCACATGATGAAATCACAGCAGCTCATCTATTCCATAAAACTTGTCTAATAGAATCAGCAATCACTTCTTGCATACTGAAACCTTCCGGTTCAAATCTTTATTATAGGAAAGGAAAATGAAGATGAAATGGTTCACAGTTGGGACTTTATGGTTCTTCTCAAAGCTTGAGGCTGTGAAAACAAGAAAACCATATGATAAAATCATAGCAGCACATCTATTCCATAAAACTTGTCTAATAGAATCAGCAATCACTTCTTGAATACCAAAACCTTCCAATTCAAATCTTTATTATAGGAAAGGAAAATGATGATGAAATGATTCACAAGAATTCTTCTTGTTGTCAAACTACTTTTAATGCTAAATGGTTTGAAATAATTTGAGTTAAACTTAATATTGTTTATAAATAAACTATAAAATTCAGTATTTTTGAAACATACAACTAATATTTAAATTTAAATAAAATTATTTTTTATTATTTTATAATTATTGAAAATTTATAAGTTTAAAATTGTAATTAAATGGGTTATAAAAGTTTAGTATTTTTAAAAATAAACTATTAATATTTAAATTTAAATATAAATTAATTTTATTATTATTTAAATAGTTGTATTAGTGAAAATTATATAAATAGTTGTTTTAATTATTCTTAATATATTGACTATTGTACAAGTCATGTAAAGTTAAAGGTAAATAATTATAGTTTAATTTAATTTAATTTCATCTACTCATATCTCTGAGGATTGATTTTAATCTTTAATTCATTCTTTTGTTATCTATGGGTGTATAAATGACTTGAAATTTTAAAAATTTAAATTTAATTTCAAGTCTTGTTGACTCCATCCAACAAACTCTTATGTGTCAATTGAATGCAAAAGTTGTTAACTTGTGTGCTCCAATATTTTATTAAGAACAAAACTTAATTCATTATCCATCACATATATGATGTTTCCATAGTCCATATTAAGGAATCAAAGAGCTTATAGATTAGAATTTGTGTTTTTTATTATAAACATTTTGAATTGCACTACATGATCCATCGTAGATGGATTCATTATCCATTATTGAGAGCTCTTTTTTTTACTCGTATCATCACATAAAAAGTACTATCAAAGCATCAATATTGCATCATCAACATACATAAGTATCTTAGGCATTTATACATGCTTGTATTAAATTGACAACATGTGCTTGATCAAAAGAGAATAATCCTAGCCTAGCAAACTCCAAAATAGTTTCTATCAAGAACACCCCTTAGCAAGCATAGGTGTAGATATCAAGGCAAGTAGTTTCTAGACACCAAATTAGTGAAGTTCAAATGCATATTCTAGATTCAAATATACACATACTATCCAAATCCACTAGTGTAGAGGTTAGTTCCATAATCATAGAGGCAAACCAAATTATTAGATAGATGATTTTTAATATAGAGACGTTCATCGAATCATTTCTAAAACATTTTTTAGATTAATGAATAAATTAGTAATGCATGTCATAATATATCTTCATCAAGTTTCAATCTAAATGCTATCATTTACTTATTTAATTTTCACATACGTCTAGTTCAATAACATAATTAATCTTAGCTTGTTAATAAACTTTAATACTTGTTTATTGTTGAATATATTTCTTTATCTTAATTTATTTTAAAAAAGTCAAAAAAATTGTTGAGCATATTGCTTTCCGTGTATGAGTTGAAGGGGCTCCATCAAGTACAACACTTGTTGGAGGTTTTACAAATAGGATAGTAAGTTAGGTGGGTTTGAATTTGGGGAAACTTCATGGTTAAGTGTACTTATCAAAAAACCACTAGAATAGTAACCTTTGAAGAAGTCTTAATGCTTCACCCTTGTGAGCATCACCTAAATATCATGAATGTTAAGTGAACCATTCATACTCATTAGAAGTAAATTTGTGTCAATGACTCCTCATGAAATATAGGACAATGAAGTATTTAAAAACAATTTAACAATTAAATCTTACTAAATTAAACACCAAAGAAAATTAATAAATAATTTATTTTTCTTTTCAATAATTAAACTTAAATTTATTAAAATTTAATTTTTTAATAAATTTTAAATAATTATTGAATAAATTTAATACTTGTTTGTTGTTGAGTATATTGTTTTACTCTAGTTTATTTTGAAAAGGTTAGATAAGTTGTGGAGCATATTTCTTTCTCTTAAGGTCAATGGATGAGTTGAGGGGTTTTCATAATGAATGGTTCACAAGGCACAACACTTTTTGAAGGTTTTACAAATGAAATAGTGAGTTCGGTGGGTTTGATCTGGGGAAACTCCACGGTTAAGTGTACTTATCAAAGCACTATTATGATAGTAACCTCCCAACATGTCTTGATGCTTCACTACTATAAATATCACTCAAATATAATGAATATTAAGTAAATTGTTCATACTTATTAAAAATAAATTTATATCAACAATTATTATGAAATATAAAACAAATTTATTTAAAACTAAACAATTAGATAAAACAAAAATCAATAAATAATTTATTTATTTTTAATAATTAAATTTAAATTTATTAAAATTTAATTATTTAATAAACTTTAAATAATTATTAAAAATAAAAGTAAATTTATTGAAACCATAAAAAACATTTTACTTTCACCTTGCCTCAATTTAAATTTATTAACCAAGGGGTTATAATTTTAAGCCTTCATTTTTAGTAGACTTAGATATTAATATTTAATAAAAAAATTTAAAATAAAATAAAATATTTTTATTTGAAATAATAAAAACATCAAAATTATTATAAATATAAAATTATTTTAAAATATAAATTTATTTTATTAACTATTTTAAAATTATTTTATATTTAATTATTTTGATGTTTTTATTATTTATATCATATTTTTTAATATAATATAGGCAAAACTTATATAAGTTTATATTTTATATTGATTTTAATAGATTTTTTTAGAGGTAGTATTGTTGGCTTTAGATAATGTTAGATAGGGTTTGAATTGATATGATTTTTTTCTCACTTAAATTATGTAGAATTTATAATTATTTTTTCATATTCAATTTTTAAATAGTTAATGATTTTATAAATTAATTGGTTTTTTATTAACAATTTTCAATCAATTTTTAATTTTTACCCCTCTTTTAATTAAAAAAAAAATCATTTTTTAAAAATTATAATATTAATTATTTCTTCAAATCACAGATAATTGAAAAAATAATAAATTATAATACAATTCAATGTTTCACCATAATTCTGTTATGACTTATTTATTTGATTCTTCTTTAAAAAAATTATAGTTTTAATCATTTTGATTCTTTTTACGCAGAATGGTGTCCTTATTTGAGAGTGTGGAGCAAAATTTGTCCTCCAAACTTGTCCTCGCTGGTATTGACCCTTCATTCCTCCAATTTGACATGGCCTAAAATATGTTTCGGCAAGGGTTTTAGAGTATGTTTATTAAAATGAAAATTACAGCCAAGATCCCAATAATGAGCACATTTAGGTTTTAACATTATGACATCCTTTATCCTAATAAACAATGTAAATTTAATATAATAAGAAAAAAATTATATATATAATTATATTATTTATTATATATATATATATATATATATATTCTTATTTAATACAAAATAAAATAAATACTATAATAATAGTAATAATAATTATAAAATATAAACAATATCATTTTTAAAATATCTACTAATTGACCTCATGTACTACACTGTAAATGTATGCAAAAAATAAACCATGTTTTTTCCTAATTGACCTTCCACACCTCTTAGGCGTACCCATTGCACACCAAGGTGTGATTGCTAGTTTATACCATACCAACCTTTCCTAATGACAAACAATTGAATTGAAATTTCAAACAATTTACTATTCACCAAACTTATTAGGTACTTGTTTATTACTTCTTTAAATGGTTTTTAAAGAAATCTACTAACTCATTTCCAATTTTTATCACCTTTACTCAATCATCATACCAACCTTCTTTCGGTTCATAAATTACTATTCCTTATGCTATCATAATCCTCCCATAAGTGTGTGTGTGTATATATGTATATGTGTGTGTGTATAGCTTAATCTGTAAAAAGTTTCATGGTTTAATTATAATAAACTCACCAAAAGAATTAGTTTGAGTATTTTTTTAATTTCATTATGTATAGTTTTTCTTCATCAACATTTCGAAACACATTCTATAATCCATCATCAGAATGACATAATACCAAGAGATAATAAAAATCTTCTTACTAATAATACAAGTTGACAACTCACAGTTTTAATCAAATCAAACATAATTTTGCTGCTTCTCTATTCTCATTATAGGTAGCACATGCTTGTCCAATTGTCTGACCTACTAAATATTAAATTATTAGCTTTGAACATTAAATAGTGATAGAGAAATAGATAGCCATTTAAACCAGTTGGAAAATTAGAAGTAGCAGGAGAAGCAGCAGCAGCAGCTACACTTACAAATATAAGAATATAGAGAACACAACATCATTTCAGAACTATGGCTAAATTTAGTAACGTTTTAAAAGATTCAAAGAACTATATTTTTAGTCCACAATGTGGGTTGTTGCCATGCACCAAATATTTCGTACTTCTGTCATGCAGACCATTAATTCATTTTTGCCATAAAGCCCTGGAATATCTATATGAATTATTGTACACCATGACTGATGAATGCCCCTTACATCATAATGTCCTTGTGGAGCAGGTTTGCCTTAAATGTTATACAAACTACTAGTACTGCAAACAGCTTAATGGTAATAAATTAATCTGTATTTTCATGAAAGATCTCTTTCGTGACAGGGTGGATGAGTTTAGTAAGATGAATGACAGTCTGCAAGTAGAGCCCTCATATATAAAATTATAATGATGGTCCTGAAAAGGTCTGGTATTGAATGATTCTTCAGAGCAAAACTGACCACCTATTGCTCTTAAACATAAGTGACAGAGATATAGGTAGGTATAGTCTTGTGGTCTATGTTGAAGTGTATTGGTTTCTACTTTCTAGAGGTTGTTACCGGTACAGCAGGTTGCATGGGTGGTGCAGTTTACATTATTTTGGTATGGTGCAGCAGGTTGACAGGAGTTTGAAAAGTTTAGATGGTGTTTTTAGGCTAAAAACATAGATTCTACTGGATTACAATTCAGAAGGTAGTACCCTGTCTACCCATAAAGCTTTACAGACTTCCAAGGAAGCTTTAAGGTATGAGGCTGCCTTATCATTTATGAAGGTACCAATACTGTTTTACTTGTGTATTGTCCTTGGCATTTGCAGATTTTTCGCTCTTTTATGATTCATCAAAGTGGTCCAAAAGTGGGGACTTAAAGAATTCAACATTGAATTCAACATTGGTATTTTTGGTATTTAAATTTAATAATTTATTGTTTGTAATGGTGAAAATTATATATATTGTATTTGATTAAGAAGGAAAAAATAGATTACATCAGAAATAACAAAAACAAAACAACAATAGTTGATATGTTCAACAATGTCATTGTTAGGAAATCGCAGTTGCAACAGCAATAGCATAAACATCAGCTGCAATGCAACAATATAAACATCAGCTGCATCAGCAGCAACATCATAAACATCAACTGTAGCAGCAACAATACAAACATAAAAATTCCATCAGAAATGGAGAAAATTGAGAAAAACATCCATGGACTATTGAATTTTTCACTGGATTGTTTTTATATAATGATTAATGTATGATAAGCTATTATATAAAAGTTGACAAATAATTTGAAGCTAATTTAATTTTACTTGCACATATTTTTAAAGGATGGGCCTTAGCTTTCACTTTATTCATCTATTTTTATAGTTAAAATATATAAATGTGGAGCTGGTCTAAGTCAATATTATGGATGCAAAAATGATCAATGAACTTTCAAAATTCAAATTTTAATTTGAGCCCTTATCTCTTTTTTTCTAACTAATTGTTATGAGCTGACTTGAACACAAAATTTGTTACTTTGTATAGTAAAGTGTTGTATTTAAAGACTAAGTTCTAATTCATTTTTAGACATCAATAAATCTTTAGAGATTTATGTTACGCATTACATCATCATAAGAGTATAGTGCTAACATTATACATATTTAGTCATATTGCATGATTGCTTGTTGTCTTTAATCATCGTTCCATAAGAAAGGTTTGACCAATTAAGAACAATGAACTTAATCTAGTAAACTCCTAAATGATATCTATCAACACAAACCCTTTCAAATATCTATATGTATATTCATATATGTGTAATAGCAGGAGATTCGTTATCAATTGGTGATGCATTGTCCTCGTGTTATTCTTTGTCTTTATGCATGTCTAGGTCATATTTTTGTTCAATAGTACAGGGTAACAAGAATACACTCTAAAATAAATCAAAGATATATATCTAAAGAAAATATGAGAGGATCAACATATGGATATCCATAAAAAATGTTATAGCATCAGGATACATAGAGAAGTCCATGGATTTGCTAAGGAAAGAGTGTTAGATAGTATGCGTGAGTTCATGAATCGTCATGAGACAATGAGTCATCATCTTCATCATGATAAGATAAAGAATGATCATTGTGCATCACTAAGCATATTATCAAAAGACCATGAGCCACAAGATAGCTCCAAGATGTATCATGAACCATATGAGGGGTAGTAACTGAATGTGAAGGTGAACATGATATATAATGTATAGGTATAACACTAAAGATAGAAGGAGTGCAATCATTATAAGGCTCATCACTAGGGTAATCATCACAGATAGGTGTTTCTAAATTAACAAGTATATCACTAGGAATGGGAGAAAGTGTCTCAATATCATATTTAAGTGTAGGTGAAACATGTGTATCTACATCACTAGACACCTCAAAGAAAGATGAATCAAGAGTGGCAATGGAGGAAAATACATAGATGTAAGATAAAAGTTATCATGAACATTAAATACAACATCACATAAGCCAAGATCTCTAGTTGTATCAAGTGCATATATGGATGAACTAGTAGTTCACTATCATAGGCTACAAAATATTTATCATAAACCATAGTGAGATAATAAGTGAGTTGAAAAGGAAGGGGGAAATGCATCCATGATGAGAGAATGGCAATCACTTTTGAATTTAAATATTAGAAAAAATGGTTATATATTATCTAAAAATGAAACTCTAAAGAGGAACCCAAGGGTGGGATTGATGTGAAAGGTAGGGAAAAGCAATGTAACATAAAAAAGTGCAAACCCTAAAAGGAAAAATGTATCAATAAATAGGATAGTTAGAAAATATAAATATAAAATTATAGAGAAAATAAAATAAAATAAATGATAAAAACAATATAAAATGCATATCTAAGACCCTAGAAATTAATGAAGGTATAGCCTTGAGGTTAAGGCCCTAGGGGGTCTAAGATTAGACAAGCTTACAAATATGCAAAGAGAAATGAACTTTCTCTGGGGTTTAATAAGATCCATGCAAATAAGCAACCTACATCTAATATTTGATACTCTATGGGTTAATGTATTCTAAATTAAATGTCAGGGTATGGAAATTAATGTAGAAAATAAACAAGTTTGGCGTACAAAATATATCTTCTCTAGAAATGACACTTCTCTATTTGTTTGGCTCCTCAAATTATGTGCTTAAATTGTATTCTATATTGGGTTGAGTTCATGGATTTGGGTTTGTTCTAGGGTTATGAATTTATCCTCCATGCACATATTTGACCCTAATTATTATATACTTCTACTTTGTTGGTTTTTTTAGTGATCTTTGTTTGCTTTGTTCTTTTAAGTATATGAGGTTAGGCAATATTTAAAAATATCTTATAAGGATTTTTAGTATGTTACAAGGGGATGCGTTCACCTAGGTCAACCCTAGAAATGTGTGTAAAGAATCAAAGATAGTAGGAAAGCATCTTAGAATAATGTATTTAGATTTATTAGTCCCTTTTAATGCACCAAGAAAAAGTGTTTCACAATTAATTAGTCCTTGGATGCTTTTAGGATGAGAGATGACAAATGAGTGCTAGTAAATGCCTCTAAATATCAATGCAACATCAAATTTTATAAAACATGTACTTAGTTAGCTTAGGGAAAGAAAAGAAAGGGTAACACTTGACTAGAATTTGAATTTGACTTTTGAAAATGTAGGGATCAAGCTTACAGTTGCAAGATCAACCTTACAATATTAAAAGCAATCTTAATGAAAAAACTATCAAATCTAAATGGATAATGAATAAACTAGAATATATGTATAGATAAGTGTAATAAATGTATAGTCTATGTGAATATATTGTGTAGATACAGATAAAATTATATAAAAAATGATTTTGGAAATTATATTTTTTGTCAACATATTATTAAAATAATTATCTTAAAAATAAATACAAAATCAAATAAAATAATATTAATATATATAATGAAATATTTATTTAAGGTAATTTTAGAATGATTAAATCTAACAAAAAGTGATATCACACCGAGAGAAATTATTTAAAATATACCAAGAAACAATTCCTTGTAGAAGGCATTTATCAATTTGAAAGCAACCTATCTTTTAAAATCAGCGGTTCATTTTCTCTACGGACGGCCAGCGATTGAGCGTTTCCGGATTGATCTTCTTCTGCCGGTGGACCGCAGGTCACGATGCAATTTAGGTTGCTAGAAATACCCCGTGGCCCGGTTTCATTAATATTGCTGAAGCGTTTTACGGCGAATTTATTTAAAAGTCATAACACTCCTATCGTCACTTGATTGATACGATAGTAGGCGGTCTTTTTCATTTTAATAAACATACTCTAAAACCCTCGTCACAACCTTATTTGCAGGCTGCAGCTCACGAAATTGGAGAAGTGAAAGGTCAATACCAGCGAGGAAGAGTTTGAAGGAGTGGTAGGGAAAGCAGCAAAAAAAACACGACAGATAAGCTCATTTAAAATTTGTAGACATTTATGGAATATCTTTCAATGTAGTCCACATAAATATTCAGAAAGAATTTAGAAGTGCACCATTTTTATCTTTTTTACAGTGCATAAAGCAGGCCATGAGCACCTTGGGGTTTGAAGAGTACGTAGAACCCTTAAAGATTTACTTGCAAAAGTAGAGAGATAAAGGAAGAGAAGGTGCCTATTGCCATGCATGGATATCACCGGTCCAAAGATTCCAATGACTCTCAAAACCCTAACTTCCTAATGCTAATTTTAGCCCCAATTATAGCTGCAATTATAATTTTCCAAGATACTAGGTAGAAATGGAGCAGGTATGCCAATATAGGGAGTTCTTTTTAAGTTTTCCAACTTATTTGGCAGTGTATTTTTTTTTGTTTTTTCCTGAAAGGGTTTGTGTGGTGGTATTGAGTACGGTTCAGGTGTAGCAAGAGAGGAGGCTCAAATATTTGGGGTTTTTTCAAGTGGCGGTGTTGAAGGCAACGGCATGCTTGTCGAGCTTGTACGACTATGCAAAGGAAAATTTGGGTCCGTTGAAGGCGGGCATGGAGACGGTGGAGCAGACCAGACCGTTGTGGGGCCTATTCATTTCAAGATGCAGGGGATTCCCTCTGAGCTTCTCTACTGTGTTGACAGCAAGGCTTCCATTTCATTTTCTTTATTTCATTCCTCATCTTTCTATTAAGCTCGTCCCTCATTTTTGTGTGACTTGATTTGACATAGATATCGCCTAATTGGTCAGAGTCCAAAGGGGCATTGGTCTATTGCATGCTAGATTGCCTCTTTAAAGCATACTATTGACTTATTAGGATGTTATTGGTCCATTGTGTTCTAATAAGTAGAGCATTTGAATCAATGAATTGGGTTGAGCCTAGATGGAACTGATACTGCCTCAGTATCTTGATTGTAGGTCCTTAGTCCTATTTAGTATCTTGTCCGCATTTACATAGCTTTTCTCTGGGTTCTGTTAAGCACTTTCTTTGGTATCTTTCAAAAGGAAGTGTGAATTCAGACACTGTCTCACTCAGAGGGCCTTTTTTTTTGCTTCAATGTTTTGGAATTTTTGAATTTTGACGAGTTTTTGACTCTTTGGTAAGCAGGATCCTTGGGCACTTTTGTATTGAATTTCTCCTTTTAGTTGAGCATGTCTTGTTGCTTGATGCACACTGGTAACTACTCCGGTTGATAGACCTTAAGTAGCCTTTATCCTTCTTTTAGGCTTTCAATGTCCCAAATAATGGAAAATTTGAACCTGCTGTTTACTTACAGCCAATCTGGAAATCTCATATAAGGTCACATTAAAAAGTGAATCTAATTATAGTACCTCCACCTTGTGAAAAGTTGTCATAACTATAAGTACCTTATCTACATGTATCTACTGTACAGTTTCTCATTTTTATTTCCTTTTTGAGTATATTGTATTTTCACAGGCTTTGCGTTTATCTGCATGGATGATGAGT